>WBZZ01006438.1:27500-32500 GCA_019918135.1 Paulinella micropora | reverse complement strand
AGCCGTTAGTCCAAGTGTTTTGAGCACCGTAAGCTTGCGCAAGCTACAATGATGACATTGTATGAGGCCTAAACCCCCGCAGGGACCTAGCCCGGGCTATGCAACACTGGACGGCTATGATGGAATGCAGTCACCAATACGGACTAGAGGAAGATTAGTCCAATTTTTGACTGCACAGGAGCGATAAATCGCAAAAGAGCAACGAGCTACGCAGGACGATAGCTTGAAGCAAAGGGATTTGGATTGGGGATGGGAAAAACCCAAGGCGCGGAAACATCGATGAACAGAGAACGATACCATGCCGCGAGCCCCGCATTCGATTGGTCGAAGGTGGCAGGTCCATCCGTTGTCCTCGATTTGAGATTTGAGCTCGTTGTATCGGTTGGTCTTGTAGGCTCGTGCGTCAAGGATGTTTTCCTCGACCGGGCACGTTAGCTCGATCAGAATACATATCTTGGTAGACAGTGACCAGACAACGATATCGGGGCGGAGGTCAGTGACACAAATGTGGACAGGAAAGGCTTGCTCAGAACCGGTGTATTGGGTTTGGAGTTGCCAATCGTTTGCAGTGTCAAGCAGGGATGGTCGATGAAATGACTGTCCCTTAGGCTTCTGCTCGCCCTCTTTCACAAACATAGACTTTGATTCATTTTGGTCTATAGGGGAGCGTTTGTTATGGCTCTCGATGTGTTTTTGAAGGGGAGCTTCAATAGTGCAGAGCACAGAGTCATGACGCCAGGTATAGCGGCCTTGTTTGAGGGCAACATGGCAACCGGAAAGGATGTGGCATAGATGTGCTTGACCAGAACAGAGGGCACACTTGTTGTTGGGAATGATTCCCCACAGACGTCTAAGGTCGGGGGTAATAACCGAGTTTGTGCTTGCGTTGATGACCCAAGAGATTAAACGGGGATTACGGGTTCCGATGAGGCGAGCCCAGGAGAGGTCGAAAGGGCATGCGTCTTCAAAACGAAGGAAGCACCCTTGCATGGCTTTGTCCATGTCATGCACTGTGGTTGTCTCAAGTATTGTCTCAGCAGCTAATTCTAAAACCCTGTCTTTGCGGTCTGTGATGGAATGTTCTTTTGGGTAGCGACCATGGCCAAGTCCGAGATGATCGGATTGGCCTCGATGTTTGAATTCAAAATCAACTTGTGCCTCAAGCTTTTCGAGCATAGGCTCTGGTTTCCAGATAGTTCGAAATGTTTCGTGTTTCATCAGGTTCATCGCATAAATGGACGAGAGGTGTTTATCTGGGCAGTACTTCAGCCTTTGAGCACGGTTGATTTGAAGTCGCTGGTAAAAAGAGACGATGGATTGGAGCTGTAGACCGAATTTCGAGCGTGGGCGGTAAAGGCAAGAGACCAGAGCTCTTTTGTAGATATTGGCCCATTTTTTGAGGAAGCGGGTCGCAATTTTCTCAAGGGTTTTGGCGAAAGATAAGCAGAGGTCATAAGTGAGAAATGGCCAGGCAAGTGACTGGACAGCGTAGTGCTGGTATAGCCACAGTTTCATAAAGCCATTGATCGAGCAGCTATCGATGGCTTGCATAGAAAGAATGAACTTCTTTTGGATTGCTGCACGTTGTTCGTTTTCGCTGAGGTCATGGTAGACAATCCATCCGAGGTCTTTGAAAGGCTTGTCAGCGATGAAGTCAATCGGTTTGCCAGTAATAGTAAGGGCGGGGTCGAAAGGTGGGAACGAGATCGGCAATAATCGTTTGAGACCCTTATGGTCGTCGGCTTTAGTCCAGTATTTGAAAGCAAGGCTTTTGCATTTGGGCGGTTTCGCGGCCATTGTTCTGGACCATGACAGAAATTTGTCAATCATGTTGATGGACGATTGACAGTGTTTCGGGGATCGGCAGTGTAGTTTGAGGTCGTCAGCATAAGCAGCTTCGTGCACGATGACTTCATCTGTTGAGGTCTTATGCTTTAAATGATAACCGTTGTTTTTGGTCAAGGATGATAGGAGGTCAAGGAGTAGGTTGAAAACTATGTTGAAAAGGAGAGGAGAAATGCAGCATCCTTGAAAAACGCCAACAGCAAAAACAAAGGGTTCTGATGACCAATCTTTCCCTTCGATTGTGGCTACTAAGAGTTCGTAGTATAAAAAGATTATGCGAGCAAACATAGGGGGCACGTGGTACCACCAGAGAGCGAACTGGATCAAGTTGTGGTTTACGCTTCCAAAAGCGTTTTGTAGGTCAATCCATGCTATGACCAGTTGGCGATAGTGATCTTTTGCATTTGTGATGGTAGCTTTTGTAGTAACAATGTGCTCGGGGCATCCTGCAACGTTACGGAGGAAACCTTTTTGTTTTGCTCTGTCAAAGTACTTGTTATCTAGCAAAAAACTCTCTAGGCGTTTTGACCACAAAGAGAAAAATACCTTACCCGAGCAGCTTGTCAGAGCAATCGGACGATAGTTTGAGGCCTGAAGTGGATCGCCGTCCTTATGAAGGAGGGAGATAGCAGCTTGGGCCCAGCTATTAGCTACGTCAGTTGTCCAACACTTGACAATGAGTTTGTGTAAGAAAAGTAAAGCGGTGGGAAGTCTCTTGTAAACAAGGTAGCTAATACTATCTCTGCCAGGGGCTGCACCATTACGCTTGGCAAACACAGATCTTTTGGTTTCCAAGAAGGACGGTGGCTTGAGGTCAAAGGGGACAGTTGGTAGAGGTGGGCGATTCATTTCAGGTAAGGGCACGTAGGTTTGTTCACGATTAGCGTCTTTGTATAGGTTGGGAAAGTAGGAGTCACAGTTTTCTTTGGATAGGGAGGAAGTGGTTTGGGTTGAGGGGGGATGAAACAGATTTTTGGCAAACTTATGAGGGTCAGTTCGGAAGCGTGTATTTGCTTGTCGTTGAGCGGAGCTTAAAGTTGCTTCCTTGAGACGACGGCGGAGGCGGTTACCGGTCTTCAATAATACTCGCCAAGTTTTTTGCAGGCTTTTTGCAACAGCAGCTGGAATTGAACCTGCCCTTTTGAGATCTCGCAGATGTCTCTTTTGGATCAGTTTTTGTTGTCGGTTCTGCGTGAGTTCTGTTTGGAGCCGGATTACGTGGCGGTTTTTTCGTTCATGAGTTTGTTCTTGTGTTTTTGTTTGAGGTATCCGTTGTGATATGAAGCCGTAGAGATATCTTTCAAATTTCGCTACTGCTTCGTCACACGACAAGCGTTTGATGAGAGAGGAGGGGAGGATGAGAGGGAGTGCGGATTGGAGTTCTTCTTCAATGCCTTTCCATTCGCTTGGTGTTGATGGCAATACCAGGCGTTTTCTTCTTTCGGTTGGTTCTTTCGGGGCACTTCTTGTCCGATGGACGAAATGGGAGTATGTCTCGGCGTCAACACAGTGGGTGGAATCCAGGTTGATAATGCCGGGTTGCGACTTGTAGTCCGGATGGACGTGCGCTTTTGGGCTCTTCTTTTCGACGAGGCCCGAAAGGTCTTCGTAAGGGTGAACATGAGCAAAATCTCCTCCAGGGGGTTCAGGCGGTGCAGAGCACGCACTGGGAGGGTGACGGCGGCCAATCCGGAGGGAATAGCGGTGCGTCGGTAGGTTTTCGCATGTAGTTTTTGTAACTTACGGCTTAACTTAGGGGAAGCAAGCCTCTTTGTTTAAGCCAGGGTTGTCAGCCCAAGAAGAAAAGGAGAAAGGTTTGGTTGCCGCGCTTTATCGCCGCGACGGGGTCACATATGGATGAGATGTCGCAAAGGAATGTAGTCCTTGCAAAGGAACGCAGTTTCACATCAAACAATAATTTGTGTACTGTGCATGTGTCCGGGATGGGAATCACGGGTAGACTGTGTTCTGGAAAAAGAAGAGGAGGAAGGACGTTGAAGAAAAAGGCAATCTAGGAATGGAGAGTGGGAGGATAAGGAAGAAGAGAAAGAAAAGGAAGCCGTTAGTCCAAGTGTTTTGAGCACCGTAAGCTTGCGCAAGCTACAATGATGACATTGTATGAGGCCTAAACCCCCGCAGGGACCTAGCCCGGGCTATGCAACACTGGACGGCTATGATGGAATGCAGTCACCAATACGGACTAGAGGAAGATTAGTCCAATTTTTGACTGCACAGGAGCGATAAATCGCAAAAGAGCAACGAGCTACGCAGGACGATAGCTTGAAGCAAAGGGATTTGGATTGGGGATGGGAAAAACCCAAGGCGCGGAAACATCGATGAACAGAGAACGATACCATGCCGCGAGCCCCGCATTCGATTGGTCGAAGGTGGCAGGTCCATCCGTTGTCCTCGATTTGAGATTTGAGCTCGTTGTATCGGTTGGTCTTGTAGGCTCGTGCGTCAAGGATGTTTTCCTCGACCGGGCACGTTAGCTCGATCAGAATACATATCTTGGTAGACAGTGACCAGACAACGATATCGGGGCGGAGGTCAGTGACACAAATGTGGACAGGAAAGGCTTGCTCAGAACCGGTGTATTGGGTTTGGAGTTGCCAATCGTTTGCAGTGTCAAGCAGGGATGGTCGATGAAATGACTGTCCCTTAGGCTTCTGCTCGCCCTCTTTCACAAACATAGACTTTGATTCATTTTGGTCTATAGGGGAGCGTTTGTTATGGCTCTCGATGTGTTTTTGAAGAGATAGATAGATAGGTAGATAGATAGATAGATAGATAGATAGATAGCTTGTGTGTCAGATTGAAAATGCAGGGAGAGATGCACGGATGGGCAGACGGGTAGGTAGGTCGGTAGGCAGATAGACAGATGAATAGGTATATACTAGAGATAAATAGATAGATATAGACAGATAGATAGATAGATAGATAGATAGATAGATAGATAGATAGATAGATGAGATGTCGCAAAGGAATGTAGTCCTTGCAAAGGAACGCAGTTTCACATCAAACAGTAATTTGTGTACTGTGCAATAGATAGATAGATAGATAGATAGATAGACAGATAGATAGATAGATAGATAGATAGATAAATGAAAAAAAAGAAAAAAAAAAGAAAGAAAGAAAGAAGATACAACGATAGA
>WBZZ01006437.1:285000-303103 GCA_019918135.1 Paulinella micropora | reverse complement strand
GTCTTCTCCTTACTGTCCACCTCACTCTCCTCCTTCTCAGCTATCGGTGCCCGATAAGCATCGTCTTGGTCTATGCCAGCCTCCTTGTGGATGGGCGGCACCTCTTTGAAATCATCTTTCATCCGTTTTAACGCCTCCTCAACGGATTCATCTTCCAATAAGAAGGAATCATACTTAATCAGCCTTCTTACATTCACAATTTGCACCTTCCCTCTGCCCTGATCTTGTAGTTCAGAGGTCCCGTCTGTTCCATAATCTGATAAGGTCCTTTCCAGTGAGTGAACAGCTTAGAGCTGACTCCTTTCGGGACCTGAGATGATGCAACAGTACAATATCCCCGACCTGGAACTTGATCTGATCCAAGTGCGCTTGTCGCACCCCTTCAGCGTCAGTCTTTCGGCGCTCCGCCTCTCTATGCGCCCTGACTATTTGTTCCGCCTCCATCTTCACTCTAAGTCTCATCCCAAACAACTCATCCGCATCCGCCCAAGTGTCTTTTGGGTGAAGGAGCGAAGTCGGGATATCAGGCTCACGCCCATATACTAACTGATATGGCGAGATTGAGCTCTTCGAGCCTCCTAACGCCGTAGAGGGTAGACAGTTCATTGCAAACGCAAATGATGGTGCTGCCTCGACCCATGCTCTTTGATTCTCCTTCTTCGTGCAATACATCTTTAGTGAGGCTTTGAGGGGTCTGTGTACCCGCTCGGTTTTCCCATTTGCTCGCGGGTTATAGGCAGTAACATATTGCCATTTCATCCCGTAATACTTAGATAGTTTGTCGATGACCTCGTTATTAAAGTCCGAGCCTCGATCAGAACATATGATTCTTGGTACTCCGATCTGTGAGATGATCCTATCGATCAGCGCCTCGGCCGTCGTCTTGCCGGTAACGTCTTTGACAGGGATGATCCACACATAGTTGGTGGCTCTGTCAATAGCCGTGAGGAGGTATTTGTAACCATCCTTCGATTCTGGGAAAGGTCCCACATGATCAATGTGTATAAACTCAAACATCCCCGCATGAAGAGGAAATTCGCCAATCAGGCCGAAATTTGCCTTCAGTGGTGTTTTGTTTATCTTGCACGGGATGCATGCATCCACCGCCTGATCTATCTCCTCCTTCATCTTCTTCCACCAGAATCGCCTCGCTACGAACATATGAGTTCGTTGTCGACCCGGATGCGCCAAAAGTGGGCAATTGTGGGCTGCGACAAATATAAATCGTCTCAGACTCTCCGGTACCCAAAGGGTCCATTTGTCCGGCTGTGACGCATAGCGACCGTGAAGGCCCTTGTACCACAGTAGACCATCTCTCCATCCCATCTCCTTCATCTGATCTTTGATCGCTTTCGTCATCTTCAGCTCATCCGGGTTCTGATATAACTGTACGAGTTTCTTAAACTCCGGATCTTGAGCCTGTTGTTGCCTCCATGCGGTAGGCGAGGCTATATGGATAGTACCATCTTCTAGCCGTATCCTGATTCTTTCCGGGTCATCGTCTAGGTCACTTCTCCGCTCTTGAGGAGGCTCCGCATAAAAATCCTGCGTCTCCTCTTCCTCTCTTATGTTCGCCTTCGCATTCTCATATACCTCATAGGACCACTCAGCGTCCTCCTGGGTATGTAGCTCACAACATATCCCGTGATCCGGGCCTTGTGGACTGTACCGTAGACCTGAGCGGTCATATCGGACTCCACTCGCCATCTCCATCGCCTGAATGTGGCTGACCTCATACACCTTGTCAGTGGACAAGTCTTCCATCTCCACCGTGGACACCAACGCCGATACTTCTGAGTTAAACTCTAGCCTAGAGAGGCTATCAGCGACCACATTTTGCTTTCCCGGTAGATGGACCATTGTAAAATCGAAACAAAACAAGAACGCTTGCCACCGCGCCAGTCGTCCAGTCTGTTCATGATTTATCAACCATAACAGGTTATGATGATCAGTTCTGACAGTAAATTGAGGTCCTCCCCACAAATACTCTCTGAGCCTCTTGAGGGCCCACACCACCGCTAACGCCTCTCTTTGCCTTGTGCAATAGTTTCTCTCCGCCGCACACAACTTCCTACTAATAAACATGATTGGGCGTAATTTCTTCTCCTCATCCTCTTGTTGTAATACAGCCCCAATCGCAAACTTAGATGCGTCTGTATCGACTACGAATTGTTTCGTAAAGTCGGGCATCGTTAACACCAGTCCTCCGTCTTTCGGGTCTTTATAAATAAGATCTTTGAGCGCATGAAACGCTTGCAAAGCCTCTTCGCCCCACTTCTCAAAGTCTCCAAAATCTATCATTTTCTCCAACTTAGCCCGTGTTGCACCCCAATCGGGCATAAACTGGCTATAGTATTGCGCCATCGCAAGGAATGAGTGCAATTCAGTGCGGTTCTTCGGTATCGGTCGATTCATAATCTCCTCCCTCTTCTCTTTGGATATCGAGACTCGATCATGGGAGATCTCGTACCCTAAGTATGTCACACTCGTCTTGGCAAGTTGACACTTCTTTAGATTGCACTTCAGGCCAAAAGCTCCGATGCGCCTGAATATATAGGACAAATGATCGATATGCTCCTCCATTGTGTTAGAGTATACGATAATGTCATCGATATAGCAAAATGCATATTCTGCCGCCTTCTGTCCCCGCCTTCTCATAAAGCCTCCGTCAGACAAATCATCGTACTGACTGCTCAACATCTTCTGCATTGCCTTCTGGAAAAGTCCTGGGGCTTGCTTGAGGCCCATCGGAAGCACTTTCCATTGGTATATTTCCATACCCACCACAAACGCCGTCAGCCATCTGGACTTTTCCTCCAGTGGTATCTGCCAGAAGCCATTCTGAAGGTCAATGACCGAATAGAATTTTGCATTCCGCAGTACTCTCCTTCCTTCTTCTAATGTCGGGAGAGGATTTCTCTCTTCCTCCAGCACCTTGTTAACACGAGCATAGTTAACTGTCAGGCGCCATTCTCCTCCTGGCTTCGGCACTATTCTCGGTTGTGAGACTATTGGAGATGTTGATCTCTCAATAAAGTCCTCATTGAGCAGCTGTCTTGCTAGCTCCTCCGCTATCTTCGCCTCATGTATACTCAAATTCGCCCTTCGTGGTGCCGGTGACGGCTCCGCACCCGGTATTTTGTAAATAACCGCAGTGAAATCTTCAGGCTTGACACCACCTGCATGTGGAGGGTCAAAAATTTCCTTGTTCGCCTCTAATTTGGCTTTTAAAAGCTCCTTCTCCTTCTCCGTGCCTACTCCTTCTTCCAATATTTTCCGCGCCGCCTCTTGAAAATCTTCATCAGACATCTGCTTATGTTGCTTGAGGGGTTCTCTGTCCTCCTCCAAGCCTAAGTCCTCTTCCGAGACATCATCTAGGCGCGTCTTTTCATACGTGACCGTGTCCGGCTCATCATGTTTACCGAGCTCCACCAGCATGTCAATGAGTCTCGCGTATTGCAAAGGAGCTTTACGGGTGTAAAAACCATCAAAGCATGTGAATGCTTGCGGTATCAATTTCAACTTGTCGAGGTCTCTGAGCTTCCGCTTGTATGCACTGCTCTGCTCACGAGTTCCCATACGACAAGCCACCACTAGCTGTTGCTTGCGAGAGGTTACCGGTATAGGATGATCAATAAGCCGGTCCCTTATTTCCGGCGCCCATATCCCTTCTCATTATATGGCAGGATAATAGTATACGGCTTATTATTTTCGAATAAAGTCCGTAAGCATTTCTTCACTTCAGACAGTGAACGCGGCCACGTCGGCTCGTCACCCCAGAAATCAGTAATACAACTTTTAATAGTTTCTGGTGGAGTATCCGGGATTCGCCCCGTTCTCCTTGGTACAAACGCCTCCCCTTTTTTTTCTCCTACTTTCGCATGGAAACAGTATCCGTTAGTAATATGGACATCTGTTCCTACTCCTTCCGCGAATCTCGCCAACGACGGGCTTCTTTGTGCGACACATATAATCTCCTCCTTTCGCTTCTCGATTAAGTCATCAATAGACTTTTTGTCCCAATTGCATGTCGGAACTGTGACAGTGCACACTTGGGATTCCCAATTGTCGGTCCAGGACAGCTCATCCGGTCTTACGACATGGGGGTGAACGTACACCTCAAGTGCCTCATGTGCGATGGCCATCTTTTTGTGATCCGTCGCTAGACTCAGCTCATAAGCCTCATAAGAGTCAGTAGCGTTGAAGGGATCAATATCGTTCTTTTCTCCTCTTTTTATATATCACTCGCCGTGCGGCGCAATCAATCACAGCCCCCATCGTAGCCAATTGGTCATACGATAGTAATATTGACCCGTGGTAACCGGGGACGACATAAAGGTCCATACGGTATACTCGTGCGGATTTTAATTTAAAGGTCAGTGTGATGATTCCCGTGATGACCGTCCGGCTACCCACTCCCTTGAGAGTGCCAGTCGAATCTTTCATATTTCCGTCCACCCAATCCCGGTATCGATTTAAAAACTTCCGGCCGACAATATTAATATTCGCCATCGTATCATTACCAACTTTTAATATTGTCTTCAATGTTTCACAATAAAGTTCCGTATAACACAGAGCATCGGGCCTGTGTATATTGGCTGCGAGAACAAGAACTTTACGTTCCAAATTTTGGAGTCTTGTCTCTAAGTTTTTCAACTCCTCCTTCTTCTCCTCCTGCTTCACCTCATTAACATTGTTATTATTCTGCGGTACTGGTGCGTTTACTATGTGAGCGACATTGTCTTGTGGCACTTGAGTACACACATTGTCTTTTTGCTCGCCACCCGCCGCGATCGTAGACATTGAGTCTGTTCGTGGTTGTTTGCTTGGCCGAGGCGATACGTCTGCCATTGGCCTCCTCGCCTCCATCGCAAGTCTCGCCTTCCTATTTGCATCAGTTATCATTGGTAACCGTGCTGTATGAACGGGTATGAGACTACCTTGGGGCTGCAGTCTCTGTGTACCCACATCTTTGTTTTCACATAGAGGAAGCGTTGACCCAGTCTGCACAACAGCATTAGAAAGCACTGTGACTTTAGGGTTAAACTTCACAGTCTTCTCCTTCCTCTCTTCTTCCCCCTCCAGTCATTCCACCACCTCGAAACGATTACCTTGAGTAGTGTCCGGGTGGGATGACGTATCGGTCTCAGAGGCAGTGTTGTAGGCCTGAGCTCGACCGAAATTCGGGTTGGAGCTTGCCCACGAGCCTCCTCCTCCTCTTGGTGGGGGGCTGGAGCTCGAACAGCTCTCCCTCCATAAGGGGTATATCCCCGACCTCCTCCTCTTCCTCTCTGAGGGGTGCTCCTCTCCATGTTCCTCGTCCTCGTCCTCCTCCTCCTCCTCGTCCTCCTGCTCCTGCTCCTCCTTCTCGTCCTCTTTGAGAGGCCTTTAAGTTCTTTTGTCTCTCCCTTTCCTCCTTCTTCTCCTTCATCCTCTTCATGTAGGTAATGATTGCCTCTCGTAACTCCTCATCATCACACATATTGGCATACCAACCTTCGTTCACAGCGGCAATCTGAAGCATATTGAAAAGGCCCGGTTTCTTGCCTTCCGTCCTGCTCAGAAAATTTGCCCTTGCTGTTGGGTTCTGCCTATCATGATTGAAAGAGCAGTCTCTGTTCTCCATCTGTGCCTTACACTGCAAGCCCGCGAACCACCTCCAACATGCGGTCTTCAGGTCTGGCTCTCTCTGTCTCTTCCAACCGGCAACTCTGTTTGTGTACGTGGCTTGTGCGCCAACAGGTACACCGCCTGCCTGTGCCGTATGTGCCTCCGTGAGCGAGTCCATGTTTGAGCATGCACTCATCACTTCTTGAAACAGTGCTGACGGAGCAACGCTTTGAAACGTATTTTCGAACACGTGTGTCTCGAGGAAGTTCTTGGACTTCACTGAGCTAAACGTCGAGCATTGTTGTATGAGCTGAGTAAGCTTGCTCGGGTTAACTGTGTGTAACGCCGAAAAGAAATAGAGGATGATCGACTTGCGGCCATAGAATAGCCCATAGGAGGAAACTACCTCCGTAAGGGTCGCCGCCAAGCCAACAGCACTCCTCAAACTCATCGCCACTGTCTCAAAGATTTCAAATCCTATGAGAGTACCAGTGCAGAGATGCTGGTATCCATGAGATTGAAAATATGAAATGAGTGTGGCCACCGCCAGTTCACACTGAGCGTCTAGGCCTGTTGCATTGTTTCTCTTAATCTCCTCCTTCTTTCTCAAAAACTTGTACTGTGTCAGATCAAATCCCTCCGAGACTAGAGATTGGTCAAAAACAGTACCAAGGGCCTCGTATTCCTGCGTTTCGTCGCAAGGAAAAGCCTTCATGCAGGCATTGATCTCTTTGAGCTTGCTCAAAAGCGAAGCATCAGAGTCTTTGTCTGAGCTCGTCTTGGCATATAGCATGAGACTTGCCACTCCTCCTTTCTTCCCCTTGAAGGCATTTATGATGTTCTGTCTGTCCTTCTTCTCCGTGTTTGTGACCACCACCGTAGTTGAGCCCGGGGGTGCAGGGGCTGGTGGGGCAGGAGCTGGTGGGGTCAAATATGTCGGAGGGTCTGCCTTTGCACCACTCACTTTTGCTTTCATTCTTTCCAGTCTCATCGTCTTCTCGAACTCCTCATTCTCTTTCGCCTTCTTCTTCTCAGATATCACCAGCTTTTGAGCATGAGTGATAATGGCCACCAATTCAGAAGCACATCTGAGAAAATTATATTTCTCCACATATTGGTCAACACCTGCTTTATTGGCGACCGGTGGTGCGTTACTAAGTGATTTAAGGACAGAGTGATCCTTGGTAGGAATCCATCTCTTCCATGCCTCCTTATGCAGTAACGCACCCATCAACAGTCTGATTTTGGTCAGAACTCTGTCGGTCTTCTCTAACTCATCAATCACAGGATGAGTTTCTCCTGCTGCCTTAATGCTTTTTTCCATCTCTGCCTTCCCCTCCTCCAAGGCCTTCATTTCCATCGTAAAAAAATGAAATATGCCACTCGAGTTTTTCGAACCCAGATTGGTCTTCATTTCTGTTACATCGACTGCCTCCTGACCAATCGCGAGGAATCTGGCCGTTGCTCTTGGGTTTGTGTACTGGAGGTAACCCTCACATCGTGGGCCGTATGTACGTTCCCAAATCAGGGTTTGAGTGTACACCCCAAAGATAGCATCGAGTAATTCAAGGTGGGTGTGTGTGTCCCCAAACTTGATATGCTGTATCTTCTTTCTCTCTTCTGGATCAGAGACCAGTTTGCCGAGGAGCTGTGCTGTGTTTGATAATAGGATATAGACATCCTTTTTAGCACTTTTCTCTCTTCTTTGATCCTGAGGGATCCACACATAGGTATCCTTGTCTCCCCCCATCTTGTTATCAAACTCTTCTTTAGTGAGGTCATAGTGGTCTTGCATCCACTGTTGTTCCTCCACTGTGATCTCCTCTCCATCACTATGAATCAAGTCGATCATTTTTCGCCCTCCTCCTCCCGTGTAGGCAGGTGGTAAGGGATTACCATATGCTCCTCCTCCTCCCGTCTCTTCTTGTTCAAATCCTCCTTCATCTTCGTCTCCTCCATATCTTCCTTCATCATCCCAGCCCTCTTCTACTCCTCCTCCTACTCCTTCATCTCCTCCTCCTCCTCCTTCATTCAGTCCTCTTCCTCCTCCTCCTCCTGCTTCTTCTTCTTCTCTTCTTTGATCTGCCTCCGAGAATTCACTCACTTCGGCGGTCTCTGTCGACATGATGTCGTAGTAGTGATCAACAGGAGGACAGTGTCAGCTCCTATGTTTGGTTTTTGTTCGTTTGTGTTCTGTTCCTCCTTCAGTCGATTGACTAGTGAAGAGAGAAACTAATAGAGAGGGTAGAGTGAGATTCCCTGTCCTCTATGAAACACTGTTTGTATGTTTGTTTTTGTTTGAGAAAAATAGTCTTTGAGACTTTCTCCGATTTCTTGTTCTCCTTACTCAGATTACTTTCTCCTCCTTCTTTTCTATATTGTATCTAGTATGAGGCACTTGGACCTACACACAGATAGTAATAGAGAAGCTAGAAAAGCTCTCCTTGAGAAGTCGACAGTCGGTCGGATAGGTTCTCAGACCTACCTTTAGAAAACGATCAGAGAGTTGCAAAAATACTCTGACGTATGTGTGAGATAATGCAGATAAATGCACAAACTAGAAGGGTAGAGTGTTGTGCTCCTGTCCCTATGCTTGTTTGTGTTTTGTGTGTGTTCCTTCACTCTTCTGTCCACCTCCTTCTTCTTGGTCTCTGTGTGAGAACAGCAAGAACGACAGAGAGTTTGTATCTGATGTCTCCTTGTGAGCTCACAGATATGGATTGGGCTAGAGGGTACGAGACACCTGCTTGAGACCAATCAAATTATTTGTTTTGTGAAAGAGTTATGAGGGAGCTGTGTTGGAGTATTTGTTTTCGTCTGACGTCCCCGTGTGATACAGGTCAGTGAAAATTCACTCTGTTGCCTGTGTGGCAAAGCAGAAAGAAATCACCCTAGTGATGCGGACTCCAAATGTAATGCCCCCAACGATAGCTCGTAAAAAGTCGGTAATACAACCAAACACAATCCTCAAAAGATGAGAATGATGTCTAGTTATATTAGCTCAGTGAAGCCAAAAAGGAAAACGGCAACAGACCAGGAATAAAATGGCATCAGGTCCAATCCGGACAAATAATACTGAAAACCAAGCTGGTGCACCTGTCACCAGGAAAAGGTACTTTTTACCGGCTATCCGGGGGGTGATGCCTACAACATAACTTTGGAACTCGCAGCGGTAGAGCTTTTGCGGTGCTACGCAGATCCCCAAAAACGTGGTATGTGGCTATGTAAAGCGCTTCCCGATCGCAGAGAGAAATTGCAGTTTCTCCCTTTGAGCTCATTGAAGATGCCTTGCGTGACTGCAGACGTACCTACCAAGAATGGCTTCATGTATTGGATTCCAGTCGATGATTTCATTTTGCCTGATTATATGCAAGAGGCAGTGGACAGGTTGGTGGATGGTAACTTAAAGGATCCAGCGCCAGCACCTGACCAAGATTCCTGTGGTTGATCTTGATGCGTTATATGCGAGTGACAGTGAGGCTGAACAGAAACTGCCAGAAGCAAGACAAATACTAGAGGTGAATCTGGAATCATCAAATGATGAGGCGGACCAAGGTGGGGTGGACTCTAGGCCTGACGCTCCTAGTCTAAACGAGATTTTTGCGGACGGTGAGGAAAGTAATGATAGCGATGCTGAGTACTTCTTGGATCAGCAGGAGACAGATGTAAGAAATTAATTGAATCCAGCAACATTTTAGACACAGTCTACCTTTTAAATCAAGACATTAATATTAAAAATGTCATAGTGGCGCTCATATTTCATACAGAGACAGAGTAAAAATAACTTAATATGATGTTCAATATAACTACCAGACCTAGTTCCGGTCACTATGACCTTATAATTAGTGATAGACTCACAAGGTACGTAGTGATGGTCACTCTATAGCTAGTCACTAGATTATGACACTTAGTACTAGTGATGATCACTAGACTTCTATTAGCTTCAGCGTGTAGTGATCATCACTGAGACACACTCTAAACAAGATCACTATAGCTACCCTGACTAGCCTGACTACCCTGTAGCTAGTGCTCGTCACTATGGTTTTAATTTTATCACTAATATAATTATAACTTTAACTTTTTTAGTTTTGTAACACATCACTAACGTAGTGATGGTCACTACTTATTTCATGATCATCACTAACGTTCATCATAGATCACTAGCGTAGTGATGATCACTACGTATTTCATCACTAACTTTCATCAAGATCTAGATCACTACGTATACGTACTAGTACTAGTACTATAGCTATAGCTAGTGCGCATGCGTATACGTATGCGTAGCTAGCTAGTGTATATATTATATATATATATACGTATACGTGATCACTACGCGTACGTATACGTATTTCATCACTAACTTTTTCACTAATTATAATGCAAATAGGTAGTGATCATCACTCTTGGACCTGCCAACGTACGGCTTCATTTACCCCTCTGGAGGGGTAAAATATCATTTTTGTAATTAATAAGAACATGCCCATGTTCACAAGAGGAAAATATGCCATATTTTTCAAGTTTCAGCTCGTGCTAAAAAAAAAACATGACTACAAACAACGACTGGAAAGAAGAAATGAAGGGACGAAAAGCATGACAGGGTTGTTTGTGCAGGAACTCGTGAGTCAAGATTGAAGAAGGGTAGCTTGGAAACCGGTCAAGTTGTAAAAGCCAACCGGTGAGGTGCTGCGAAAACGGAAAGCGAACCCTTTCCATAGGACAAACACAGCAATCCGAAGCATGAATTTCCATGAAACAAAAAATGTCATATTTTTGAAGTTAATGATTACAAAAACTTGTAGCGATGACCGGTTGGCAGCAATGAACGAAGCTAAAGAATGCCCGAAAACCTTAAATCTGAACCGAAGACCGGAACAACCATCATCAAAGCTGTCAGTGTAAACTAAAAACAACGTGCACTACATTGTGTTCTGCTGGGAGGAAGAAGAAGCCCCCGACTGAATGTCCTCAGAGAACCGAAGCTGCCATGTGGACGCCCGGGCGCCACGTGCGGCTCTGCGCTCAGGAGGCCTCAAAGACTGCTGCACTGACTCGGAGGCGACAGTAGATGCTGATTCTGTAAATTGGGACACATCACTGTCAGAACTGTCGGAAGTGTCTCCAGCTTCGCTCTGTACCATGCCGTCAGTGTCCTCGCTGTCAGAAGCAGGTGCCTCACCTCGGCGGCGTCTTCGGCGAGGGCGAGGCAAAATGCGGTGCTGGGATGAACGTGCCTTGCCATCCGGCGGTTGTTCCCCAGAAGACATGGAGGACGATGCACTAATGAGACTTGTCACACCTGACTCCGCACGGGCCAAATCAACGCTTTCGTCTGGATCGTCAACGAGTCCGTCTTCAATGGTGGCACGAACAGTCACCAGCCAGTCCAAAACAGTGAGTCGACGACACCGATCCACGTTTTGAGCAAACTTCGGCAACACATCATTCATGACCTCGACCTTTAGATCGAAGGCAACAAGTCTTTGTTTCATGTCTTCTTTCGAATCCCAGTCAAGGGCTGCCCCGGCTGGGTACATTCTCGCACGGTCATGAACAATGTCCTCGATCAGATCCGACAAGAAGTTGTAAGCAATCTTGACTTCCTCACCGCGAGGGTCTATCTTTTGGCCTTGGGACTCAGAAGGAGGCGCAACAATGCCACGACTGTGAGTTACCAGCAACAGGGTCTGCTCAACGTGCTTGACGTCGAATCGCATGGGGTCTGCAAGCGAGTGCCTCGCTAAAGGGCTGAGGTTTGCTTCGCAACGCTGTTCAGAAAAGATCCGTGGGTCGTGACAAAAAGCCCTCCACGCCGGATGCTGGTGGCGCCTCCAGTAGTTGAGAGTCAGAAGGTGCAGGCACAAAACGTGTGAGTACTCGTTAGCTCTGAAGTGGAGAAGGACATGGAGGGCGCGATGCAAGTAAGCAAAAATCTGCTCAGGCATGTTCTCCCTGATCACGCAGCCAAGATATCGGGCCTGAAACACAAAGAAGAAAAATATGACATATTTTCAAACCTCACAAACATGGCTGGCTGACCACTGGCATGAACCAAACAAGACCAGCAAACCTCCGAGGTTGGCCCTCTGCGCAGGGGTGAGTTCTTGATTGAACTGGAAATTGTCGAGCAGGTCTGCTTGAACGAAGGGGTAAGCAAGACGAACGTAGGCCATGATCGCCGAAATCGTCTTGAGTCTAGGTTTGATCCTGAACTTTTTGGAAGGAAACAGCTCATGCCAAAGGGGCCCAAAAGCCTGACGCTTAAACTCACGCCAAATAAAAACACAAAGGAGCTTGTGAACATGCCAATGGCCCAAGAAGACACACATCCAGGACTTCAAGTGCGACAAACCCCGGCTTCGATCGTACAAGGCCTGTGACATCAATTAAAAAAATATACCATATTTTTCGAATGCATGCACAGAATTACTACGTTATAAATCCGCTTGTAAATGTTAGAATCTACAGTAAAAAGCTGGAAACGCCAAACTTCCGAACGGCGATGCTGTAAATCAAGTTTCTCGAGAAGTCTGATGAGGGCGTCGTTCGACGCAATGTTCTGGTCCTCCATTCGCAGACCTTTGAAAACAACCGGTTCATTGCCGGGCCGGGTGTCGACTGACAAATCCGCTGGCAAACAAAGCGGAATCCTGGTGCACTGTTTGGAGACAGAATCATCAAAAAATCGCTTGAAATCTCTGTTGTTGGTTCGAAGCTCTCTCATGTTAGCTTGGGTCAAGGCAACGACCGCGTCTTCAAACAAATCCTCTGGCAAAGCATCGACCTGGCCCGCGCGAAGCACCATGCTGGGAGGGTTCTGGCGCTGAGATTTCAGAATTCCGAAGACAGTCCAGAGACCGTTGTTGTAGGGGCCACTCCCAACGTTCGGCACTCCGACGTTCCGAAACTTCAAGCTGGTCGCGAAGTTGTCGAACCAAGTAGACTTCAGGTCGTCGGCTCGTTTCTCCTCCACATTGACAACAACAACAAAAAAAGAAAAAAAATGACATAAAACATGAAAAAAAAAACTCTGTAAACAGTTTGAGTGGTTCTTCCACTCTGCCTGGTCCCTCTGGACAGGGCACAAGTAACGAAGCTTCAAGGGTCAGAAAAAGAGCATTGGTAAGAAATTTTGCAGCGGAAGAATTTGTAATTTCTTGCCAACACCCTCCGCTAAATCAGAAACAAGTTTCACCAGGGATGGCGTAGCGACGAAAGAAACAGCTACTTGGTTTCTTTCGGCGCTGCGCACCCAGTAACGACCGTAGGGGTCAGATAAAGAATCGGTTCAAGAAATTTTACAGAGGAGGAAATTTGTAATTTCTTGCCACAACCCATCAGTAGAAATTCTCAAGAGCATTGACATCCAAATACAGTAATCGGATCTCAATTATCTTGAGATCAGCAGCAGTGCTCTTCGGAAGCATGTCTGTCTAATTCGACGAACATGAAACCGAAGACGACCAGCAAGAGTTTGAGTTGGTGCTCTTCTTCCTTTAAAACACAAGCTTTAAATGATAAGAGCACGAACTAGTAACCAGCGTAGACAGCAGTGAGTTCTCTACAAAATCTTCGGACAATTTTTTACCCAAAAATTTCAAAGAGAATTAGCAAAAAACAGTTCATCCGCAGAGAACCAAGTTTCCTGTGATTAGGCACACTGAGGATTTTGCAGGAGTTAAAGTACAAGTAATGAAAGGAATTGTACTTGTGGGTTGCGGAAAACATTTCAGACAAGAAAAAAATGCTATATTTTTGGCCACTACACATGCACAAAGCTAACTAGGGTAAAATTTTGAAGAGACAAAAAATATTGCATATTTTTCAGAACAGTTGATGATCATCAAGGCGTGACGGAGGGGGGGAAGGAAAGAACCTTAGAGATGTCTTGATTTCCTGAAGGCGAATTTTGCGGCGGCGATCAAAGCTCCTGATCGGAATCACTCTTCCAAACGATGACAAAACATCGAGTCCCTCCCTGTTCAGTCCTCGATGCTTGATTTTCAAGGCACAAGTCAAGCTCCCACTGGAGAAAACGCTGACCCTGTTGAAGCACGACGAAAAGAAGGAAGCACGAAAACGCTTGTCTGCCCTCCGACAAAAGAACTTGGGCGTCATGTTCTTCAATTTTGCGGAACTGACCGTTCGGATGCCTGACATGCGCTAACTTGTGCCAAAATCTGTAAAGTCTGTCAGGCGCGAACATTTTCACCCAAGCTTCGAAGCCAAAACCCAAGAAATCGCCTGACCACGAGTGACCACAAGAGAAAAAAAATACATTGAACGTGCTACAGGCAACTTACTGGAGACAGCTTTCTTGATTTTCAGGTCTTCTTCTGCGAACGTGTTGCAATCAGGAACAAAAAGAGTGCCCTGAATCGATTTTGCCACTGCAACGAAATTGCTTCTCAGCGCAGACAGGTAGCATCGCCTAAGAACCTAATATTGTCAAAAAAAAACAGAAGTGGCGAGAATGGTTGTACAAGGGTTGTCGGAAAACACAAATATGGCATATTCCGACATCGGAACCTTTTCAAACAAATCCGTCCGAAAAAAGGTAAAAAATCACTTTCAAAGGATGCCTCAGAAAAAAAAATATTGCATATTTTCCAAAGTGAGCCGGTTTGAGCCCACACTCGGTGCCACCAAGGCACAAAAACCGGTTTCGGACGTCAGTTTTTGGGAACGAGTGGCCGACTGGGTCCGTTTGCCATTTTTGATTGCATTTCACCATATGAGCGTGACTTTCCGTCCCTATCAAAATGAAAAAAAAACACATGTTTTCAGGCCTAACTTCATTTTGTTTTTGCTTTGTGACAGCTTCCGGTCAACTTGAGCACTTTTGTTCGGTGTCTAGATTGTTGCACTTTCAAAATCGCTTTCCGAACACTACATCATGGGTGGTCCCTCTGTCGACAAGTCTTACATCACCTACAAATGGTGGATCACACCTGAAATGAAGCTGATTGTCTCGGAGCTGGAGTTTGGAGGAGAGAATGGGAGTGATTGGACTGGTCGAATTGAGAGCTCTTTCGATCTCGGTGTTGTGTGGAAGTTTGCGTTGAAGCCAAAAGGTGCTCAAAGTTACCAGTACAACCCTCGACTTTGGCACGTCCAGGTGTGGGCCAACGACACAAGCCAAGACGAAGCTGGAGAATTCAAGACGTTTGCCTTGCTCGATAAACTCTGCCTGACGACAGCTTACTACGTGGGCTGGCCTGCGGATGTGACCTGGGAAGAGAAGTTGTACGCCATGTTCTCCAAAGGCCCAAACGGCAGCTCCTACAATTCAGCAAGCTCTCTCTCCTTTGTTCTAGTTGTTTGTTGTTGCTTTGTGTCTGTTGTTCTAGTTGTTGCTTGAATTTGAACAAGTTTCAATTATGGGCTGTGAGTTCATGGCTGCCATGCTTGCCCGAACTGTTTTTTTGGCTTTGTGTCACTATGATTTTTTGTTTTTGCGCTCGGGTGTAGGGGCTGTGAACAACTACCTCAAGCAATTTCAAAAAGAGATGGATGAGCAGGCTTAGGTCTTCAAACAAAAATATGCAATATTTTTCTTGTGAGTTTCAATCTCTCACGATTCTTTGCTCCACTTCGTTTTTGTTTGTCAGTGTCTCAAAAATATGTCATATTTTTCATCCGAGACACATCTTCCACCACGACGTCATCATTGTCGTGTTGAAAAATATGCAATATTTTTCAACTTAGGATGGTTCCAAGGAGGAGGCCAAGGGGACAATCGCTGATTCGCAGGCTGCCCCGGCTGATCTTTCCTCTGTTTTCCATCCCAGCAATTCTCTTGCTAATGCTGCATCCCGCAACCCCGAATTCTCAGGGCAGTGTTGCAGCTACTGAGGTGGTGGGAGTTGAAAACGAAGAGGAAAAAGCACGCACCGACCCTGCCCTCGCTCGTCGTGTTTCTGCTCAGCTAGCTGCAGGCAGGCCCCAAAGCCTCGTGTCTTCAGCCCCTGCTGCCACACAGCCTTCGAGCTCTTCGTCGAGTAGTTCTTCGAGCTCTTCATCGAGCAGTTCCTCAAAATCCACTCCATTACGGTCCATCCCCTCGAACAAAAAACAGCCCAAGGCGGCGGTTGGAACCATCACGCCTCTGGCCAGGAGCTCCTCTGCCACTTCCGCGACACCGTCTTCATCCTCGTCGTCTTCTACCCCCGGTTCCCCTGTCTCCGGCGTCGTCTTCTTTTTCAGTCTCCACACCTGATCCAACTGGAAAACGCAAACCGGATGCCTCGCCGGAAGGATCCGAACAACCCGAGAAGAAGCGCGGGATGAAGGGGGAAAGGGGCACGGGAAAGAATGTCTCGGAGGCTGACAGGCAGAAAGCTGAGAAGAATGCGTACATCAAGGGTCAGCCCCCTTTTCTTTTGTTCTTTTGTTGAAAGCCATATTTTTGGTTGGTTGTTCTGTGCAGACACAAGAGAGAAGATGAAGGAAGCAGCCAAAGCCCTTGCCAGCATGACTTACAAGAACGTGCAGGCCATTCCCGACGCCATCGCTACCTAACCCCACAGGGCAGTGACTGATCGTTTACTCAACCTAGAGCATGTCAAGCAACTCGCTGAGAATTTTAAAAAGTCTCAGGATCCCAACAGGAAGATCCAGTGGGTGGGTTGGATCCGAGATCCGCGCGAAGTTGTCAATCCCGGAAAGCTTGGGCTGGACGACACCAACAATTCCCTCTTGGAATCCCCCCCCTTTCGTTGACGAGAGAGCCTTGAAAGAATTTCAGGCTGTGTGGAATTCGGCTGGGCTTGTAGAAAAGGAAAGGCCCAAGATGGACTTCACGAGCCTGCCAGTCGAGGGCCAGGCCAAGATCAAGAACTTTCTTCGCAAGGCCATCCAGGACGGGAAGTTTCCTCTGCAGGCGATCGTTGGTCTTCATTCCAGCCATGCAATTCAGCAACTTCACAGAGAAGAACCTCAGAACTCGAAATTCCAGGTCATTCACGTGGAAGCTCTTCGTTTCGTTCGTTGGAACGATGAAGGTCGTCAATCCGTCAGTTTTCTTGGTGCCTTCGAGAACACTGTTCCTGACGTCCACCGTAAAAACACATTCGGCGAAAACTGCATCAAGGTTACGCTGGAATGGCTCGTCTCAAGGACCAGAATGATGCTTCCTGCAACAAGTTTCTGACATCATGGAAGAGGGACTTCGCCCTTTCCCACAACATCCCCTTGCAGACTTTCGGTTCCATGTGGACTTACGTCGCTTCGAACACCGGTGAGCTTTGGAAGTGCTGGCTGAAGCTTCTTTCCTCTGGTGGCGTTCGTTCTGACATGCCTAAGAACCAGGCAATCATCGAAAGCATCAACGAACTTCACAACATCCGCAAGGACAAGCCCTGTCTAGTGGAAGAAATGCAAGAATCGATTGAGGACCTCCAGCAAGGCAAGCCAAGCGAAGTGAAGCAAACCATGAAGAGGTTTTTTCTGCAGCAGAAGAAATACGTCTGCATAATCTCGCTGCAGGACATGATCCTGGACCTTGCTGACAACATGTGATTTTTTGAAATCGACTGTGTTTACGTCGGCAAACAGTGGAAGGATTTGGTTGAAAAAGTCCTCAAGCTTGACAACGATGAAGGCAGGGCAATCCTTGCTCGCACTGTGGACATCCTCTACCTGCAAAAAAAGAGGAACCGCGCTCTCCGACAATCTGGAAGCTTACGTGAAGACCTGGATCCAGGCAGCACTCAAACGTCTCTCCTGCAAAGAAGTTGAACAGCCACAGGTTCTGATGCATCCTGTTGCATGCTCTTGAAGACTTGTTTTAAAATATATATATGTATATATATATATATATATATATATATATATATATATATATATATATATATATATATATATAAAGCAACCATCTCTGAAGATCAGCAGATCCATTTCGGAAACGTTATTATTCTCGTCCAAGACATGTTCAACATGGCGCAGAACGCTGATCTAGTGCATGGCAATTTTGGTCTCCCTTACTTTTCCATCAATTGAAAATATACTATATTTTTCTTTTTTGGTTTTCCTCATTCCTTGTGTTTGTGTCTTGTTTGATCCAGACCTGCTTTACGCTGACATTCCTTACAACATTTCCAACCTTGTTGCTGACACTACTGAAATCAACAAGGAAAGAGTCATCAAATTGCTGAACCAGTTCGGTGTTGTCTGCAATGCTAACAAGCGCGCAGTAGTTTTCCATCACCATCTGTCTCAGTACAACCTCTTAGTGGAAACTTTCCAGCAGTGTAGCTACACCACAATCGAGCCTGTGTTCTGGTACAAGGACAAGCACAACTACCAGAGATACTTCCAGAAGTGGATCAAGGCAGTGGAGTGAGTCATGGTTGCGTTCTACCCGGCCCAGACTGCAATTCAGCTCAATCTCTCCGGGGACCCGCTTGATCGTCACAACGTTTATTCGGTTGCGGTTCCAACGAAAAAACAGAAAGCCACTTGGAGGCAGGACGAACGAGCCAACACTTTTGAAAAA
>WBZZ01006437.1:265000-277500 GCA_019918135.1 Paulinella micropora | reverse complement strand
GCATATCCTCAACGGACATAAGCCTCCAATACCCTTGTTCGAGGTCCTCCACCCCCCCGTGTCAGTCTCTCGCCTGATGATCGGGGCCACCGATGGAGCTCCTGAGGGCAAGACTGCACTAAGCCGAGGTTATTCCGCAGTCCCAGCAACCTCTTGCAAGACGTCACCGAATGTGCAAGTGCATACACCAAGCGCGGTTGCTAGAGCTGCCTCGAAACCCCACCCATAACAATCTGGTGTCTGCTGGGTCCTGGGCTATCAACCAGCATATGCGGAGTTTAAGATCTTTTACGCGCGCAACGACCCTCCTCCCCAGCATCTACCACCAAAGGGTTATGAGTTGGCGTCACAGTTTAACGCCTTGAGGCCATTGGGCTGTAACTCTGTTTAGCAAGTGTGACTAGGTTTTTTCATCGGGATTTCCCTCAAATATGTCACAGTCAACACTCCAAGGCAGATTTACTATATCTGAGGCGTACTGATGCAGCTAATGGCATATCCTCAACGGACATAAGCCTCCAATACCCTTGTTCGAGGTCCTCCACCCCCCCGTGTCAGTCTCTCGCCTGATGATCGGGGCCACCGATGGAGCTCCTGAGGGCAAGACTGCACTAAGCCGAGGTTATTCCGCAGTCCCAGCAACCTCTTGCAAGACGTCACCGAATGTGCAAGTGCATACACCAAGCGCGGTTGCTAGAGCTGCCTCGAAACCCCACCCATAACAATCTGGTGTCTGCTGGGTCCTGGGCTATCAACCAGCATATGCGGAGTTTAAGATCTTTTACGCGCGCAACGACCCTCCTCCCCAGCATCTACCACCAAAGGGTTATGAGTTGGCGTCACAGTTTAACGCCTTGAGGCCATTGGGCTGGAACTCTGTTTAGCAAGTGTGACTAGGTTTTTTCATCGGGATTTCCCTCAAATATGTCACAGTCAACACTCCAAGGCAGATTTACTATATCTGAGGCGTACTGATGCAGCTAATGGCATATCCTCAACGGACATAAGCCTCCAATACCCTTGTTCGAGGTCCTCCACCCCCCCGTGTCAGTCTCTCGCCTGATGATCGGGGCCACCGATGGAGCTCCTGAGGGCAAGACTGCACTCAGCCGAGGTTATTCCGCAGTCCCAGCAACCTCTTGCAAGACGTCACCGAATGTGCAAGTGCATACACCAAGCGCGGTTGCTAGAGCTGCCTCGAAACCCCACCCATAACAATCTGGTGTCTGCTGGGTCCTGGGCTATCAACCAGCATATGCGGAGTTTAAGATCTTTTACGCGCGCAACGACCCTCCTCCCCAGCATCTACCACCAAAGGGTTATGAGTTGGCGTCACAGTTTAACGCCTTGAGGCCATTGGGCTGTAACTCTGTTTAGCAAGTGTGACTAGGTTTTTTCATCGGGATTTCCCTCAAATATGTCACAGTCAACACTCCAAGGCAGATTTACTATATCTGAGGCGTACTGATGCAGCTAATGGCATATCCTCAACGGACATAAGCCTCCAATACCCTTGTTCGAGGTCCTCCACCCCCCCGTGTCAGTCTCTCGCCTGATGATCGGGGCCACCGATGGAGCTCCTGAGGGCAAGACTGCACTCAGCCGAGGTTATTCCGCAGTCCCAGCAACCTCTTGCAAGACGTCACCGAATGTGCAAGTGCATACACCAAGCGCGGTTGCTAGAGCTGCCTCGAAACCCCACCCATAACAATCTGGTGTCTGCTGGGTCCTGGGCATCAACCAGCATATGCGGAGTTTAAGATCTTTTACGCGCGCAACGACCCTCCTCCCCAGCATCTACCACCAAAGGGTTATGAGTTGGCGTCACAGTTTAACGCCTTGAGGCCATTGGGCTGTAACTCTGTTTAGCAAGTGTGACTAGGTTTTTTCATCGGGATTTCCCTCAAATATGTCACAGTCAACACTCCAAGGCAGATTTACTATATCTGAGGCGTACTGATGCAGCTAATGGCATATCCTCAACGGACATAAGCCTCCAATACCCTTGTTCGAGGTCCTCCACCCCCCCGTGTCAGTCTCTCGCCTGATGATCGGGGCCACCGATGGAGCTCCTGAGGGCAAGACTGCACTCAGCCGAGGTTATTCCGCAGTCCCAGCAACCTCTTGCAAGACGTCACCGAATGTGCAAGTGCATACACCAAGCGCGGTTGCTAGAGCTGCCTCGAAACCCCACCCATAACAATCTGGTGTCTGCTGGGTCCTGGGCTATCAACCAGCATATGCGGAGTTTAAGATCTTTTACGCGCGCAACGACCCTCCTCCCCAGCATCTACCACCAAAGGGTTATGAGTTGGCGTCACAGTTTAACGCCTTGAGGCCATTGGGCTGGAACTCTGTTTAGCAAGTGTGACTAGGTTTTTTCATCGGGATTTCCCTCAAATATGTCACAGTCAACACTCCAAGGCAGATTTACTATATCTGAGGCGTACTGATGCAGCTAATGGCATATCCTCAACGGACATAAGCCTCCAATACCCTTGTTCGAGGTCCTCCAAATAATAATAATAATAATAATAATAATAGTGCTTCTCTGTCAATGGCTGATGCATTTCTGCACATGCGCCTCCATCGTCTCACCCGTGAGGGGAGTACGAAGAATTGACGATAAGCTCTAATGACACCCCCGCAAGGGCAGTTCCAACACTTCCAGACGGGCCGGTATGTTCAATGAAAATACTGGTCCAGACGGACCGGTATGTTCAATGAAAATACTGGTGGCACCGACGGGAATCGAACTGGCGACAGGGCCCAGATGGTAGAACTTGACCACTGGGCTATCACGGTGTCCATAATAATAATGATAATACTATATCTGAGGCGTACTGATGCAGCTAATGGCATATCCTCAACGGACATAAGCCTCCAATACCCTTGTTCGAGGTCCTCCACCCCCCCGTGTCAGTCTCTCGCCTGATGATCGGGGCCACCGATGGAGCTCCTGAGGGCAAGACTGCACTAAGCCGAGGTTATTCCGCAGTCCCAGCAACCTCTTGCAAGACGTCACCGAATGTGCAAGTGCATACACCAAGCGCGGTTGCTAGAGCTGCCTCGAAACCCCACCCATAACAATCTGGTGTCTGCTGGGTCCTGGGCTATCAACCAGCATATGCGGAGTTTAAGATCTTTTACGCGCGCAACGACCCTCCTCCCCAGCATCTACCACCAAAGGGTTATGAGTTGGCGTCACAGTTTAACGCCTTGAGGCCATTGGGCTGGAACTCTGTTTAGCAAGTGTGACTAGGTTTTTTCATCGGGATTTCCCTCAAACATGTCACAGTCAACACTCCAAGGAATAATGATAATAATAATAATAATAATAATAATAATAATAATAGTGCTTCTCTGTCAATGGCAAGTGCAAATCTGCACATGTGCCTCCATCGTCTCACTCGCGAGGGCAGTACGAAGATTTGACCGATAGCTCTACTGACACCCCCGCAGGGCAGTTCCAAGCCTTCCAGACAGACCAATACTTTCAAAGAAAACATTCTTTGAAAATACTGGCACCGACGGTCCCAGATGGTAGACCTTAACCACTGGGCTATCGCGGTGTCACAGTAATAATGATGATAATAATAAGAATAATAATAATAATAATAGTGCTTCTCTGTCAATGGCTGATGCATTTCTGCACATGCGCCTCCATCGTCTCACCCGTGAGGGGAGTACGAAGAATTGACGATAAGCTCTAATGACACCCCCGCAAGGGCAGTTCCAACACTTCCAGACGGGCCGGTATGTTCAATGAAAATACTGGTCCAGACGGATCGGTATGTTCAATGAAAATACTGGTGGCACCGACGGGAATCGAACTGGCGACAGGGCCCAGATGGTAGAACTTGACCACTAGGCTATCACGGTGTCAATAATAATAATAATAATAATAATAATAGTGCTTCTCTGTCAATGGCTGATGCATTTCTGCACATGCGCCTCCATCGTCTCACCCGTGAGGGGAGTACGAAGAATTGACGATAAGCTCTAATGACACCCCCGCAAGGGCAGTTCCAACACTTCCAGACGGGCCGGTATGTTCCATGAAAATACTGGTCCAGACGGATCGGTATGTTCAATGAAAATACTGGTGGCACCGACTGGAATCGAACTGGCGACAGGGCCCATATGGTAGAACTTGACCACTGGGCTATCACGGTGTCCAAATAATAATAATAATAATAATAATAATAATAATAATAATAATAATAATAATAATAATAGTGCTTCTGTCAATGGCTGATGCAAATCTGCACATGCGTCTCCATCGTCTCACCCGTGAGGGGAGTACGAACAATTGACGATAGGCTCTAATGACACCCCCGCAAGGGCAGTTCCAACACTTCCAGACGGACCGGTATGTTCAATGAAAATACTGGTGGCACCGACGGGAATCGAACTGGCGACAGGGCCCAGATGGTAGAACTCGACTTCCAGCCCAATGGCCTCAAGGCGTTAAACTGTGACGCCAACTCATAACCCTTTGGTGGTAGATGCTGGGGAGGAGGGTCGTTGCGCGCGTAAAAGATCTTAAACTCCGCATATGCTGGTTGATAGCCCAGGACCCGGCAGACACCAGATTGTTATGGGTGGGGTTTCGAGGCAGCTCTAGCAACCGCGCTTGGTGTATGCACTTGCACATTCGGTGACGTCTTGCAAGAGGTTGCTGGGACTGCGGAATAACCTCGGCTTAGTGCAGTCTTGCCCTCAGGAGCTCCATCGGTGGACCCGATCATCAGGCGAGAGACTGACACGGGGGGGTGGAGGACCTCGAACAAGGGTATTGGAGGCTTATGTCCGTTGAGGATATGCCATTAGCTGCATCAGTACGCCTCAGATATAGTATTATTATTATTATTATTATTATTATTATTATTATTATTATTATTATTATTATTATTATTATGGACACCGTGATAGCCCAGTGGTCAAGTTCTTCCCTCTGGGCCCTGTCGCCAGTTCGATTCCCGTCGGTGCCACCAGTATTTTCATTGAACATACCGATCCGTCTGGACCAGTATTTTCATTGAACATACCGGCCCGTCTGGAAGTGTTGGAACTGCCCTTGCGGGGGTGTCATTAGAGCTTATCGTCAATTCTTCGTACTCCCCTCACGGGTGAGACGATGGAGGCGCATGTGCAGAAATGCATCAGCCATTGACAGAGAAGCACTATTATTATTATTATTATTATTATATTATTATTATTATTATTATTATTATTATTATTATGGAGGCACATGTCCAGGATCTGGATCTGATGCTATAGTCTGAGGAAGCCTATTATTATTATTATTATTATTAATGGAGGCACATGTCCAGGATCTGGATCTGATGCTATAGTCTGAGGAAGCCTATTATTATTATTATTATTATTATTATTATTTACCATCTGGGCCCTGTCGCCAGTTCGATTCCCGTCGGTGCCACCAGTATTTTCATTGAACATACCGGTCCGTCTGGAAGTGTTGGAACTGCCCTTGCGGGGGTGTCATTAGAGCCTATCGTCAATTCTTCGTACTCCCCTCACGGGTGAGACGATGGAGGCGCATGTGCAGATTTGCATCAGCCATTGACAGAGAAGCACTATTATTATTATTATTATTATTATTATTATTATTATTATTATTATTAGGACACCGTGATAGCCCAGTGGTCAAGTTCTACCATCTGGGCCCTGTCGCCAGTTCGATTCCCGTCGGTGCCACCAGTATTTTCATTGAACATACCGGTCCGCCTGGACCAGTATTTTCATTGAACATACCGGTCCGTCTGGAAGTGTTGGAACTGCCCTTGCGGGGGTGTCATTAGAGCCTATCGTCAATTCTTCGTACTCCCCTCACGGGTGAGACGATGGAGGCGCATGTGCAGAAATGCATCAGCCATTGACAGAGAAGCACTATTATTATTATTATTATTGATTATTATTATTATCATTATTATTTTTCTTGCATTGCAGTTTTGTTTTTGCTGTTGTTTTGTTTTATATTGTTCTGTTTTCGTTATTTTATTGTTGTTTTTTGTATGCCACCTTTCCCTCTTCCTCCCCCCCCCCCCCCCTTTGTGTGTGTGTCTCCTCTTCCTCTTTTTCTTCCTCGTCGTCCTATTCCTAATTCCTTCTTGCTGCTTGGGCACGACTTCTCCATTTGCAGGAGTCGCAGTGGGGGGAAAGGAATTTCTTCCGGTTCGTTCTGGTGGTGAATTTATGCACCTTTCTGACCTTCTTTGCACAAATGGTACTGTAAAACACATGTTCTATCCCCCCCCCGTCCCGGGGGGGGGGGGCGCTTTTTTTCTTTCTTCAGATTTATTATTTCTTTAGTTATATCTTTAGAGATGGAGATATAGATAGAGGTAGACGTACAGATAGACGTAGATACAGAGATAGACGTACACAGATGGATGAATCGATAGATCGACAGATCGATGATTGGATCGATGGATTGACGGATCGATGGCTGGATGAATATATTTATTTTTTGCGTGAAAAAATTTCGCGTATTCTTTCGTTTACTTCCTTCTTTTCTAATCCATCGCTCAGTTGAAATACTTACTGTAGATTATAAGCTTTGCTATGACCCAAGACGATCATTATCTATGGGCGCCGCTCTGTGGTTTCACTGGAGCCAACGCGGGCTTTGCTGTCGGTCTCATGCAGAGGTTGCACTTTCTCTCCTTGTGAAGAGCGCATATTTACTACCCTACAAGCCTAATACCTGTTTCTGTGTTTGCCTGTCTTGCTTTTGTCACTAATGATGGTTTATGGTATGTTAGATATCCAGACGACCCTGTGGTGTCGCGCCCGGTGATTCGTGCCCTTAAATTCAGAGTAAGTAGGCAGATAAGTGTGTTCCCTTCGTTTCATGGAGACTTGTTTTTCATCAGCATCTCCCAGCTCTGATCACGACAGCAGGGATCGTCTCGTATTGTCTGGGTACATGCACATCCACACTGTTGACGTGCCTGAGTCGCAATTGTGCGTACTCAGATATTGACTTATTGGTAGGTCACATTGGAGACAAAGAAGTGCCTCTTCTCTTGTATGGAAATTTCTATGGTTGGCTCTACCTACGGTTACTGAAACTCTGAAAATGCATACTTTTCTCATGGCCACCTTACTGTTTGATGCAGTTTCTACATGGTAGACGAGGACACACAGCAGGTCCGTAGCAGCTTTTTGTAGCTCTCCTACATCGCGGAAAGGGGGTGGGTGTGTGTGTGGGGGGGGGGGGGGGGTGCAGGGACTTGGTTTATACATTTGCTGTTTCTGTGCAAAGGTGGGGGATCTGCGGGATGAATTCAATTTTTCCATGCTCTTTCCGGATGTACTCAAACTGCGGTACCTTTACTTGCTTCTGTGTTTGTTCCGTTCCCATGTTTATTTGTCATTTCATTTTCACTTGAGGTCAACCTCTCGTCACCCCTCCTTTGCAGTGCATTTGATCCACGTGTCTTTTTGTATCTCCTGTTCTTTACCAGATCGTTGGTGACCGTTTTCACGGGTTTTGTCTGGGCATTCTTCCATGGCCTCGGTCCGAAGCACGTTGCATGTGACTGCCTGTATTCCTTCTACGTTTATTCAGCATGCCTTCGATGCATGTGTTGTCCCAATTGGTGCAAGGTTTTTTCCAGGAAGTAGTGCGTACACAACGCAGTGCTCCCTTGACCACAGGTCGATTGATTGGTGACAAAGCTCACAGAAATAAATCTACTTGTTTTTGTGAAAGGCACGCAATACCCACGTTCTACTGTTGTCGGTCGAGCCAATGCACCTTTTAATCTTGATTACAACACTGGTTGACCACCTAATCGGTTTTGTCTCGTTAGATGTATGCATGTTTGCTAGCTGCAGGGCCAGTGGACGCTAATGCCGAACGTAGAAGGTGAACTACTCTACCTTCAATTGAATTTTTTTTATTTTTTAATGTGCGTTATCCCAGTACACTTTTAATATATCCCTGACAGGTGTCGGGAGTAGGGGGTGGGGAGGTGAGGAAAGGGAATTTCAAAAAATTGTGCCCCTTTCCCCCCCGAGCCCGGGCGCGCGCCGGGCTCGGGGGGGGGGGGGGGGGGGGGGGGGGCAAATCGACCCACGGCATCAATAAATCATGGTTTGCTAACAACCAAGATATAGAATCTCATACTTGCAGGACGTGAAATTCATTATATTGATCATATTATGTATGTATGCATGCATACTTAATTGTATATATATAAATATATTTTCAATCGAATGGTCTTACTGTGACGCAAAGTCATAACCATTCGTGGGAGGATGCTGTGGAGGAGGATCGTTGAGGCCTCATGAAAGTTCTTTAACTCCGCTATAGTTGCACGCCCGGTACTCAGTGGACTACCAATTTGTTATGGGGTATTTGAGGTAGTTCTAGCAACCATGCTTGGTGATTGCACTTGCACATTCGGCGACGTTTTGCAAGAGGTTGCTGGGACCTCGAATTAGCGCGCTCTTGCCCTCAGGAGCGCCATCGGTGGCCCTGACCACCAGTCGAGAGACTGACTAGGGGGCATGAAGGACCTCGTACAAGGGCATTGGAGGCTTGCGTCCGTAAAAGGATCTGCCGTGAGCTGCGTCAGTGCCGTAGAGGAAGAATGTTATTATTATTATTGTTATTATTATTATTATTATTATTATTATTATTATCCCTGAAAGGTGTTGGGAGTAGGGGGTGGAGGGTTTGGGGGGAGGGGGAAAATGAAAATTGTGTACCCCCCACCCCCCACCCACCCCATTTCCGCAAACCTATCGGAGTAAATCAGGGTTTGTGGGAACGAGGAGGAGTTGGGAGCTCATATTTGCAGGGTGGCTAGCCCCAGACTCGATGTTGATGCTGATATGATTTTTTTGAAATTCACGCAAATATTTGCGTTAGGGGAGTGTCCTGAATGCCAAAATTCCTTTTTTTTTTTTTTTTCGCGCCCCTGTCGGAATAAATCATGGTTTGTGTGAACCAGGAGTTAGGAGCTCATAATGACAGGGTCTAGCCCCAGACTCGATGTTGTTGATGATATAATTTCTTTGGAATTCACGCAAATATTTGCGTTAGGGGAGTGTTCTGAATGCGAAAATTCCTTGTTCTTTTAGCCTATTTTCTGCACCCTCGTTGGAGTAAATCACGGTTTGTGTGAAGCAGGAGGAGTTGGGAGCTCATATTTACAGGGCGGCTAGCCCCAGACTGGATGTTGATGCTGATATATTTTTTTTGGAATTCACGCAAATATTTGCGTTGGGGAGTGTCCTGAATGCCAAAATTCCTTATTTTTTGGGAGTACTGCCGGTACCTCCGGCAACTGAACGTACCCTGTCGACTGGGGACGGGTTTCCGGGGGGCCCTCCCCCCGGGAACCCAAGCCCTGCAATTGTACGTACCCGTTTTGGTCGCGGGTGGCACCAAAACCAGAAACTTGATGTCTTTGTGCCACCAGGCGCCGTTTGCGCACACCAGAGGGAGTTATCGGCTGATATTTGGTGTATCTGACACTTGTTGATGAGCTCTCTTCGAAAATATGAAAATTGTGGTACCGGGTGGCGTAAAAACCAGAAAATCCAGGTTTGTGCGCCACCAGGCGCCGTTCGAGCACACCAGAGGGAGTTTGAGGCTGAGCTCTCTCCGGAGATCCAAAAGTTTCGGTGCCGGGTGGCACAAACACCAGAGATTTTAGGTTTTTGTGCCACCAGAGCTTACACTTGCGTTCTGCTGGTACCTTCGGCAATTGAACGTACCCTGTCGACGGGGAAGGTCCGGGGGCCCTCCCGCCGGGAACCCCAGTCCGAGGGGAGGGAGGGGGGGGGGGGGTGCGCGAAATTCGCGCACCGCATTCGCGCACCGCAAACCATCCTTTCAGGTGTTGGCGCAGCCCCTAATTATTATTAGTTATTCATTATTATTATTATTATTATTATTATTATTATTATTATTGGACACCGTGATAGCCCAGTGGTCAAGTTCTACCATCTGGGCCCTGTCGCCAGTTCGATTCCCGTCGGTGCCACCAGTATTTTCATTGAACATACCGGTCCGTCTGGACCAGTATTTTCATTGAACATACCGGTCCGTCTGGAAGTGTTGGAACTGCCCTTGCGGGGGTGTCATTACAGCCTATCGTCAATTCTTCGTACTCCCCTCACGGGTGAGACGATGGAGGCGCATGTGCAGAAATGCATCAGCCATTGACAGAGAAGCACTATTATTATTATTATTATTATTATTATTATTATTATTATTTGGACACCGTGATAGCCCAGTGGTCAAGTTCTACCATCTGGGCCCTGTCGCCAGTTCGATTCCCGTCGGTGCCACCAGTATTTTCATTGAACATACCGATCCGTCTGGACCAGTATTTTCATTGAACATACCGGCCCGTCTGGAAGTGTTGGAACTGCCCTTGCGGGGGTGTCATTAGAGCTTATCTTCAATTCTTCGTACTCCCCTCACGGGTGAGACGATGGAGGCGCATGTGCAGAAATGCATCAGCCATTGACAGAGAAGCACTATTATTATTATTATTATTATTATTATTATTATTATTATTATTATTATTATTCAGCCCAATGGTCTCAAGGCGTTAAACTGTGACGCCAACTCATAACCCTTTGGTGGTAGATGCTGGGGAGGAGGGTCGTTGCGCGCGTAAAAGATCTTAAACTCCGCATATGCTGGTTGATAGCCCAGGACCCAGCAGACACCAGATTGTTATGGGTGGGGTTTCGAGGCAGCTCTAGCAACCGCGCTTGGTGTATGCACTTGCACATTCGGTGACGTCTTGCAAGAGGTTGCTGGGACTGCGGAATAACCTCGGCTTAGTGCAGTCTTGCCCTCAGGAGCTCCATCGGTGGCCCCGATCATCAGGCGAGAGACTGACACGGGGGGGTGGAGGACCTCGAACAAGGGTATTGGAGGCTTATGTCCGTTGAGGATATGCCATTAGCTGCATCAGTACGCCTCAGATATAGTATTATTATTATTATTATTATTAGGACACCGTGATAGCCCAGTGGTCAAGTTCTACCATCTGGGCCCTGTCGCCAGTTCGATTCCCGTCGATGCCACCAGTATTTTCATTGAACATACCGGTCAGTCTGGAAGTGTTGGAACTGCCCTTGCGGGGGTGTCATTAGAGCCTATCGTCAATTCTTCGTACTCCCCTCACGGGTGAGACGATGGAGGCGCATGTGCAGATTTGCATCAGCCATTGACAGAGAAGCACTATTATTATTATTATTATTATTATTATTATTATTTGAGGGAAATCCCGATGAAAAAACCTAGTCACACTTGCTAAACAGAGTTCCAGCCCAATGGCCTCAAGGCGTTAAACTGTGACGCCAACTCATAACCCTTTGGTGGTAGATGCTGGGGAGGAGGGTCGTTGCGCGCGTAAAAGATCTTAAACTCCGCATATGCTGGTTGATAGCCCAGGACCCAGCAGACACCAGATTGTTATGGGTGGGGTTTCGAGGCAGCTCTAGCAACCGCGCTTGGTGTATGCACTTGCACATTCGGTGACGTCTTGCAAGAGGTTGCTGGGACTGCTGAATAACCTCGGCTTAGTGCAGTCTTGCCCTCAGGAGCTCCATCGGTGGCCCCGATCATCAGGCGAGAGACTGACACGGGGGGGTGGAGGACCTCGAACAAGGGTATTGGAGGCTTATGTCCGTTGAGGATATGCCATTAGCTGCATCAGTACGCCTCAGATAAAGTAAAGTATTATTATTATTATTATTATTATTATTATTATTACCGTGATAGCCCAGTGGTCAAGTTCTACCATCTGGGCCCTGTCGCCAGTTCGATTCCCGTCGGTGCCACCAGTATTTTCATTGAACATACCGATCCGTCTGGACCAGTATTTTCATTGAACATACCGGCCCGTCTGGAAGTGTTGGAACTGCCCTTGCGGGGTTGTCATTAGAGCTTATCGTCAATTCTTCGTACTCCCCTCACGGGTGAGACGATGGAGGCGCATGTGCAGAAATGCATCAGCCATTGACAGAGAAGCACTATTATTATTATTATTATTATTATTATTATTATTATTATTATTATTATTATTATTATTATGGAGGGATGCACAGTATGGCACCCCACGGGAAGAGGAGGTGGTTGGGCCTCTTCCCACTGATTCCGAGGCTATGTTGTTGTGTTGTTTTTATAAGACATACACCACGTGGCAAAGGGTTATATACATTCCGAGATCTAGGGGTGGTGACGGGTTTCGAGGCGTCCCAGACACTTACCACAAAACGTCCTCATGCGCTGGCAGACCGCATGAAATGTCTGCTACCCCCCTTGAGTACCTCCATGCGGGACCTACCCAGTCTCGTGGAGCTCTCACGCGGGGAAGATTAATCATTTGTAGTTGATTTCCTGCAAGGTACCCGACACTGTGCGGGTAGTAGGGACTTCCTTTTGGGGCTTTCTATGCAGGATGGTTAGAGTCACTCTTCCCTCCCCAACATACTCACTG
>WBZZ01006437.1:140000-260000 GCA_019918135.1 Paulinella micropora | reverse complement strand
GGGAAAGGGGATGACACTATGTCCCTAGTGACGCAAGTTCGAGCGGCGGCGCCGTACAACACCCTTAAGGCTGAGATGCTTAAGGCGGAGATGGCAAGTGCACTTGCCCACATCAAGGTGCGGTTGACGCCCACTAAACCAAAGCACCCGGACGATGCGAGCGATGAGAAGTCGCGCACCCATGTGTTGCGGCACCTACGAAAGTTGGCGAGGATTATGGCTGAGCTACACAACGAGGACGTCCGAGCCGTGGGCATGGATCAGATGGAAGAGATGCAGCAACTTATCACCAGGGTGGCCGAGAAGCGGCTGTGGAGGCGAGAGGAGCGCCAAGAAGGGTACGCACCCCTGAAGCGGTGCTAGGTCAGCCCACACCGAGGGCAGCGACAAGCCCAGGGAGACAACGTGAGGAAACGGAGCACGGGCGTGACTCAGTAAGCGAGAAGGAAAGGATACTGCGCCTAGAGGTGATCATGGAACAGCAAAATGAGGTGAACCTGAATCGGGCGGCGTGGCCGCCCCAGTGGGGGGACGATCGGAGAGACCTACAGAATTTCGAGGAACGATGGGAAGAGTACGTGGGATTGATGTACCGATGGTCTACCGGTTGGCCTTTTCCTTACAATAAGGTTCCCCGCACACTGGAACCCTAAACCCTGGAAAATAGCCGGAGGTTGGGAGAAGCGCCCCAAGCCTTATTTGTTACGGACGCTAGGGGGAGGCGAATGCCCGAGCACGTGGTAGTCTACGCAAGTGGGGCCCAGGGGGAGCCCGAGCAGGTTGAGGAAGAGGAAACGGAGGTGATCAGGATGATGCTAAATCGCGCACTAATGGGAAGGGACAGACAGAAGGCGACAAGACCGCGCAAGGTCCCGGACCCGATGTTGGACTCGGGGGCAGTGTCTGATATGGCGCCACCCAGCTACAAGGAGTTCATGAGCGGTATCAAGCGGGAGGTAAAGGAGTTTAGCGCAGTGGGCGGAACCACCAGGATGGAGGCGCAAGGGGACTACAGACTACCCACTCTACGGGGAGATGGGCGGGACGGGAATCTACCCCTGAAGGAAGTCTGGGTAGGGGAACATCTGACCGAACTACTAGTGTCCCGACCAAAGATGATGCTAGACGGGTATACTCTGGTACTGCGAAAAGATTCGCCCTACGTGACTAGGGCGGTGGTCCCGGATGTAAAGGAGGAAGAAAAAGACACACTCCTATACTTTGACCTGGAGGACTCAGTGATCCGGTTTCAATCGGGTTCAACGGAAGAGCAGCAAGTGGCCTTCTGGACCACCAATAAGGTTCGGAAGAAGGAGTGGGACATCATCATGGGGTTACTACATCGGATATTCCATGACCCCGCTGCTGCGAAGTTGCAGGCCATTGCGAAGGCGCATGACGTGAAACTATTCAACGTCAACAAAGACGTAAGTAAGGAGTGCCCGGAGTGCCCGGCGGGCGGAGCACAGAAGCCGCCTCATCGATCGAACGCGCATGGAACCCGGATGAAGGAGAAGGGCGAGGGATGGTCGGTGGATACCTCAGCCCTACTAGCAAGACCGTTGCTGAATGGGAAACGTTGCTTGATGGCGATGGTAGAGGATACGGGTACACCAACTTGGAGTTGCTCCTGAACGCGGAGATGCAACGACAGTCTCTGGTGGCGAGCAAGGTGTTCCGGATGAGCCGCACCCAGACGGGTAACCGCGTGAAGCAAATACGTGGAGACGGCGCGTACCAACGATCGCAAGTGTTTAATGACATGATAAAGAGTGTGGGAGTTCGACCGAGGTACGCGGTGAGGAACGACCCTAACAAGCAGGTATGGTGGAAGTCTCGCAGAAGCACATCTGGGCAGGCGCGAGGAAACTAATGAAGCGAGCGCAACTACCTCACGTGTACTTGGGATATGCGCTCTTGCATGTGGGTTTGCTACACAACCTAACGCCGCCACCGGGAGGCAAGGAGCCGAGGCTATTCACCGTGTTCCCGTACAAAAAGACGTGGGGTGGCTATCGCTTTTGCATACCTTCGGGTGTCTCTGTCATGCGGTACTTGACAAAAAGTACCATGGACTGCGTAAGGAGGAAGATCGCTCTTTGCCGGCAGCGTGGATGGGGCTGGACCTGGGCGCACATAGTGCTAGTCCAGGGGGAGATCAAGCGCTGGCGGGATGTAATCAACTTCGACCAAGATCAACCCGCATGGCCCATCCTGTTACAAGTATGGAAGGCCGCCGGACTGAAGGTGGACGAGGCTCCCGGCACGCAGATCGGTGATGACTCGGAGGAACTCTTCGTTAAGCCGGAAGGGCGGGCGACAACGAGGGCGTAGTCGTGGTCAAGGAAGAAAAGGAAGAAGAAGGAACGCTGCGACAGCCGGAGACGGACGAGTCAACGGACGAACAGCGAGAGGTGACTCGCGGCATGAGTGTAGAAGTGTCGGCAAAGGAGTGGGGCTGGAATTGGGCCAAGAAGACCTATGGCCGGAGTGGAAGAGCAAAACCCGGAAAGGTGCTGTGGAAGGGGAGTGTGATCCCATCCGCAAGGCCAAAAAGCTGCAGCCGGCTCATTTTCGTACGTTTTGAACGTGAAGAAACGGAGAACGAAGTTGAGAGAATGCTCGACTCGGAGATTATCAAGTGCAGTACGTGAAAGGGCGCTGGCGGCTACGTTTACGCGTCCGGTTGCAGAGAAGGAGGCCACCGCTTCCGGAAAGTTCGAGGACGCACGGACTCAGGAAATCGCTACCCTGTGGGCTCAAGGTTGCTTCCGGAGGCGCAAAAGAGAGTCAGTACCGGCGCGGGACTTGTGCCGGGGGAGATACGCAGACGCGACCAAGGAATCGGGGGGCAAAGTGCTGAAGTACAAGAGTAGGCTGGTGGCCAAGGGATACTCTATGGTTCAAGGAGAACACTACGGGCAGCGCACGTTCCCAACACCCTGCACTATGACCATACTTGGATTCTTCCTGTTAGTGACGTTCTACGACCTCGTGCTGGGCAAATTCGATGTGGGGACGGCCTACATAGAAGCAGAGGTGGAGGAAGAAGGGATGAGACCTACCTACCTGGTGCCCCCGTTTGGCTTCGAAGAAGAGGGGTATGTATGGGAAATGGTACGGGCGCTCTATGGGAGACCGGACGCCGGAAGAAAGTGGTGGATGCAAGTGCTGGTACCGTTCATGGTGTCGCAAGGGTATGAGCAGCACAAAGCGTTTCCGTGCTTCTTCTTCCGCTGGCGTTCGGGGCAACATAAGCCTGACATCGGGTTCGTACATGTGGACGACATCATGATGGGCTTCAGTAGCGAAGAAGCAAAGGAGGAGTTTCGGGCGGCCGGCGAAAGTCGCTTCAAGGTGTTCAAGAGCGAGCTACCAACTGGCGTGGTCGGTATCGACATCCAAGATGGCAGGCACCCGGAGTTGGGGCGAACCGTCAAGTTGTTCCAGGAAACATTCATCAGGGAAGCCAGTGAGCGTTTGAGGACCAAGGACTTAGCGTCAGTGGATTCGCCGTGGCTGATGCCTGGGTGTCGAGAGGGAGTCCCAAGTGTCTTGGAGGAGTTTTCGCCTTACCATATCTGCGGGATACTGATCTGGGTACGAGTGACTCGTCATGACACGCTTGGGCCGGTGGCAGAGATGGCCCGATATACCTCCAAACCGGAGGAGTTCCCCTTTCAAGAGGCGGAACAGGTGATGCGTTACCTTCAGGGTACTGCAAAACGGGGAGTCAGATTCTACCAAAATGAGAGCACGCGACTGACCTCCTATCCCGATGCGAATTGGAAGGGAGATTGGGGTGATCGACGCGCCCGACTTGCAGTGATACATTTCTTGCTTGGGGGTTCGGTGAACCCTGTGTGTATGAAACGCACCATTACGGTGGAACTACCGAAGCCACGTGGACCGCGTAGCAAGGAGAGAAGGGAGAAGCTGCTGGCGAAGCAGCAAAACCTGCAAGCGGAGGCGGTGGGAACGCTACCGCCACCTGAGGAGAAAGTGCCGGAGGGGCATGTTCGCATGGAGGCGCCTCCGGAGGAGTCAACCTGCGAGGCGGAGATCTACGCGTTGGACGCGTGCCTGCATGGACAGGAAAAGATCGCGAACTTTATCAACGGGATCGCAGGGGGTAAAGTGGCCAAAGATTTGGCCAAGCAAGGGTGGGGAAAACCGCCTGTGGTGTACGAAGACAACAAGTGTGCCATCGATCTGGCTACAACCAACATTTATCGGCAGAAGTTGGACCACATCGATCTGCGTTATGCCTACATCAACGCAATGATATTGGCTGGGAAGGCTGTGTTGGAAAAGATTAGTTCCCCAGACAACTATAGTGATGCCAATACCAAGCGGCAGCGGGGACCGAAGTACTCCAAAATAATGGGGAGGATTGCTCAACCCTGAACTTTGGTATTAATGCCATCAAGGGGGAGCTTAGGAAGTGAATTGGGTGATGAGATTAATACAACCGGTTTATACGTTAGTCAAGATTATCGTTCGTACATAGTATGGAAAAAGGGGATATTTACCAGTGAGTGTGGAATTGGTGGCACCAATGCAAATATGACCTGTGTGGACACCTGAATTTTATGACTTAGCGACCTGCTTAAACTGTTTCGTTTGTTTGGCGGGCTTTTGTCTGTATTGCTTGATAAACCTATTAAAGGACGTGTGGAGCTGGTTAGATAGTCAACCGGGGATGCCTGGGAGAAACCGGCTTCAAATACCTTCTATTCTGTTCAACTGCTTAAGCTGACTGACACATCACCTAGCGCCACAACCCGGCCAAACCGCCAAAGCTTTGAATTCACCATTACACTTAGAGTGATATAGGTAATTTAATAGATAATTGTCGTTGGGGCGGGCCAGTATGACTAAATACTATTATTCATAATAAAATTGTAGATTGACAGTGACTCAAGTTGCAGCCATAAGTGACTTTTAATAAGAGTTTGTTGTGTATTTATCCCTTGGGGTTGTATCCATTGATCAATCACCTCCTCAGGAGTAGCCAGCATCTCGGACTTGGCCTTTCCCGGACCCGGGGTTGCTGGTCCTGGTCGGTCCACTTGGCTCTCCGTCGGTGCTGTTGCGGTCGCGGTAGTCTTGATCTCCGCCTTTGGAGTTAGTAGAGGCATTGCTTCCTCCGTCACTGGTGACGGTGCCGTCCTGCCTTTCGCGACGATTGGTGTCACGGGCCCTTGATCTCGTACCAGCCCTACGCGCTTGAAGTCCGAGTCGTACCTTCCAGCATGCACCGGGTCCTTCATCGCCCGGTACTGCGTCACCGCCGCTTTCACGGTGCGATACGGTACTCGTTCTCGATACACCTTCCGGTTCTGGGGCACTCCCGGTTCTTCCCACTTCACCTTATCCCGATTGATGCCCCAGTTGCAGAGCACCCCTGTGCCACCTTATCCCGATTGATGCCCCAGTTGCAGAGCACCCCTGTGCCCTCTTCTTGCATGATAGTGAATATTATGGGCACTAACGACCTGTCCCAATTCACCCCGCGTCTCTGAGCTTCCTGCCGGGTAAGATGCTCCACCATCTTGTCGGGCTTGGCTCGCCCAATCAGATGTCCCAGACCGCGCTCTTCCATCTCCAACACCAAGCGATACGCCGGCATCAACGCCCATTCGCGCGCCTGAGCTCGTATGCTTTCATCCACGTAGTAGCGCTCCCTCTTGTCTTGATGGTTGGTGCAGAACATCATATCACCAGTTAGTAGTCCGGCAGCGTCGGCTCTCACTTGTTGGTACTCCGACCCCACTGCCTCCTTCCGGGTTCTCATGCATCGGTCCCGTCCGAACGTAGAACCGTAGCACCTTCCTTCCAGGCGCGCTTCTACCACCCCCACAGGCTCGTCATCCGCATGCCGCAGGTGTTCAGGGGGTACATCGTAGGTCTCGGGACCATACTTCAAAGGTTCGGGTAGTGAATAAATGGAATCGGGTGTTTGCGGAGTAGTCATTGTCTTGCTCTCCCCGGTGCCGGACTTACCCCCGGTTCCCTTCACCATCATCGCTCTCGGCAGGCCGGTTCCATCCCGGAGCCTTCTAAACTCCTTCCAGTTGAGTTGCCACTCCATGTACTGGTCCACTAGACCCGGCCCTGTTGGTATGTAGCGGTACCAGGACGGGGGTATCCACTCCGTCGGCCCCATTGACACACCGAAGGTTACCAGCCTTCCACGTCCCTCTCCATAGTGCCGGAACTCATGCGTTACACCACCACCGTCCCGATATTGTCGCACCGCAATTGGAGCTTCCTCTCCATCCTCCGAACTTGAGTCATCCGACGCCTCGCTGTCCTGAGAGAGAGGCTCTTGCCACGGCTCCCGATCTTCTAACCTCCTTCTTCTTGTCCGCAACTTCTTTTCCTCTTTAGGCTCGCTTGGAGTCTGGCCCGGCAGAGACCCTGGGATCGCCTTCGCCTCCCCGTCAGCCATACCATCGCTTGCCTTCACTGGCACGTAGTCGTAGCCGGCGTGCAGTAGAGCCTCAACAACCTCCGGCGTTCCGGAACGATTAGCACCTACTGCCATACTCACTCGCTCCTCCACACCCGACGCCGACGTTGTGCCACTTTCCTCCGGAGCAGTCAAAGTGTTCACATAGTTGGCAAACTCTTCGTAGTTACTCACTTCCGGGAACACTCCCCTCGCTTCCCCTAGTTGGCTGGGGAGATGGACTAGCTCATGGCTTTCAGTCTGAGGATCTGCACTTACACCCCTTGCGGAGTGTTGGCTCTCCTCACCCCTACTCCTTTTCTTGCTTCCACCCCCTTTTACCATATATGCCCGCGCTGCTTTTCTTTGCCGCAGTAGGCTGTAGGCGCGGTTGAGCTCTCCATCTTCTTCCTCATCCGAGCTCCCACTTGTGTCCGCTCCCGGGGACTTCTTCTTGACCATGTCGGCCTTCGCCTTTGCTCCTGGCTGCTCTCCACCCCCATCTGGGCCATGCGTACACTTGGTCAAGGGATGATCACCTCCTTACCGACCGCACGCGCGGACGTAGCCCGTACACTGCCTCGGCAGGTTGCTGGGCTGGATACCCCCGCCTTCTGTAATCCAACCAAATGGGTGGAAGATGTATTCGCACGCCTGTGCACCGGCTGCGTACGAGGTTAGGTTCCAGGCCGTGATGTTCTGGTCGAAAGCACAATTGCCAACAAACATCGCGTCCGTTCCTCCGACTACGCCGTCGGTTCCGGCAGCGGTCGACACGTCCCAGCTGCCCAGGGGCTGGTTAAACGCGCACAGGTTGTAGGTGCAAGCAAAGGCGTAGCTCATGTCAGTGACTTTGCTAGTTTGCCAGGTATTGATGTTCTGGTTGAACGCCCTGGCGTTATTAAAGACTGAGTTCATTATAGTGAGAGAGATAGTGTTCCAAGCGCCCAGCGGCTGGTTGAAAGCCCATGCCTCCATAAACGTCCCAGACATGCTTGTGACCCCCCGGACATCCCAGGCGCCGAGCGGCCGGTTGAAGGCCCGGGCTTGCCAGAAGGTTCGCGTGAGGTTCGTGACCCGTCCAGTATCCCAGCTCTCCAGGCGGCCGTTGAAGGCTGTCGCCTGACTGAAGGTGCGTTCGAGGCTAGCCACGCCGCTCGTGTTCCAGCCGCCGAGGTCCTGGTTGAACTTGGTGCAGCCTTCGAACAGGGAGAGGAAGCCGTTGGGGTGCGTGGCGGGCATGAGCCACGACCAGTCCCAGTCGCGCGCGTTGCCCACGAACTCGCTCATTCTATACAGCAGGTACTCGGGCGCCACGCCGTGCAGCGCCCGCGAGCCGGCGGTCGGCGCAAGGTAGCGCAGCGAGCCCCCAAGGAGCGGTGTCCTACTGCCGACGGGATGGTACGCCTGCACGTCGCCCCACGCGACCACGTCCAACACCGTGGCGCCTGCCACGTACCACAGCCCGTCCACGCGGCCGCTGAGGCGCAGCCAGTATTCGCCGGCGCGGGCGTACGTGTGCGTACAGACGGCGCCGTTGGCGTGCACGCACGGCTCGGGCGCCGATCCGTCCCCCCAGTCCACCCCGTACGTGCTGCTCACGCCGGGGCCGGCCGTGGGCGACAGCGCCAGCGTGGCGACGGTGCTAGGGTAGGTTGTGCGCACGAGCGCCAGGAAGGGCGAGCGCGAGCACGCGGCGGGCCAGCGCGTCGGGCCCAGCACCGTGTACGGTGCCAGCCGCGTGCAGTCCACCGAGCCAGGGGCCAGCGCCGGCGTCGTCCAGGCGGTGAGCGCTTCTTGGAAGTCGCGGCCTAGGCCGCGGAACAGCCCCGCGAAGCGCTGCAGGTTCGGCAGCGACGTCCAGGCCCCGACGCCCGTGCGTGCCAGCGCCGCGCCACCGTCGAACATCTCTGTCACGTCCTCGAGACGGGCGGTGTTCCAGCGCGACAGGTCCAGCGTGGCTAGTGCCGGCAGGCCCGCGAACGCGCGGCTCGCGTTGCGCAGCCGGCGCGTGTCCCACCAGCTAGCTCCGAGCGGCCGGGCCACGCCGGTGCAGCCCTCGAACAGGCCGACCGCGGACTCGGCGCCCGACAGGTTGAGCCCGTAGCTCAGATCCGGCAGCGGAGCGGTGAGGTTGGCGAAGCTGTAGTCCCAGACGCGCACGAGCCCCGTGTCCTGCAGCGAGTTCAGCGGCGGTACGTACGCGAGCCCCGGCGCCGAGTACAGGTGGTAGCCGCTCGTCTCGTGGAAGCGCAGCTCCCCCCACTGCACGATGGCGTCCAGCCGCAGGCCCGCGGGTGCCGTGGCGTGCCACGCGGGCGTCAGCGCCCAGCCGCGCACGGGGTAGCGTCCGCCGGGGTCCGCCGTCACAGTGTATGTGCCGGGAGCAGCGTACGTGTGCGCGCACGGCGCGGCGCCGGCGTCCAGGCACGGCGTGGGGCTGGAGCCGTCCCCCCAGTCGACCGTGAACGACGTCGGGACGGTGGCCTGGGCCTGGCGGCGGCGGCGCGCCGTCGGGGCGGCGGGCGGCCACAGGGGCCACACGAACGTGTCCTGCGGGGCCGCCGTCGTCAGCTCGAGGATCGTGGCGCCGCCGGGGCACACGACCGAAGGGCACGCCTCCTCTTGGGTCGGGCACTGCAGCGGGTACGGGCACCCGGCGCCGGCGGCCCGGAGCCACCCGCACAGCAGGAGGAGGCGCCACGGGCGCCACGGCTGGCGGGCGGAGGCGGGGTGCATCTGTAGCCCGGGGCGGGTGGTTTAGCAAATGCGGGGGGGCCGGGAGGGGGTGAGGGGAGACGGCGTCCCCCCTACCGCCGGCGTGGCGCGGCAGGGAGAGAAACCCAGGGGAGGACGCCTCTTCCCCTCCCGCCCCCCCCCCCCCCCCCCGCACTGCGCCTCTCTCTGGCACCGGACGCGCCCTCCTGCCAAACGCGGGGCTAAAACCTAGGGTAGGGATGGGGGGGCTTTTCTGCTCAAGGCTATGCTAAAACCTAGGGTAGGGAGGGGTGCTTTTCTGCTCAAGGCTGTGCTAAAACCCATGGGGGGGGGTTTGCTAAACCCGGAAGAGTCCCCCCTTCCCCCGGGAACACGAGAGGCCCTGCTTTCTCGGCCGGGTGGCAAGAAAGGCCCTGCTTTTCCGGACGGGTGGCAAGAAAGGCCCTGCTTTCCCGGCCGGGTGGCAGGAAAGGCGCTGCTTTTCTGGACGGGTGGCAGGAATGGCACTGCTTTTCGGCCGGGTGGCATGAGACGGCCAGGCCCTCCCGCTCGGGTGGCTATTCGTTTGGCCGGATAGCCCCATTGCCCCCCTTCCTCCCTCTTCCCCTCTCCCTTCTCCCTTCCCTTCTCCCTTCTCCCCTCTCCCTCCCCGCGGTCGAACATTGTGCAGCCCCCCCCGGGTCTTTCTGTCCAACACTGCTCCGGTGCCCGGTGCCACCGACTGCTTTTTCTGTGGTGACCGCAGGATCAGGGAGATTTCCCGTACTACCCGGAAAACTAAGGCCGGCGGGGCGTAAGTGTCCTAATAGCGAGAATCGCACTTGTGGATCCAAGCCCGGCCTGACCTCGCCGGAGGGTTACGGGTGCCACCCGGGTACAAAATGGCATCGAGCCAGTCCTGCCTATCGACAACCAGTCACTAATAAAACTTTTTCCTTTCTTACCCGTAAATAGCGGTGTTTTTTTAGTCTTGTAGGGGCAGTGCCTAAATTCACACGTCTGGGGTGGCACCCCCTCCCGAGGCCTCGAACCACAAGTGCGATTCTCGCTACTTGGACACTTACGCCCCGCGGGATTTTTTTTTGGGTTAGGCAAAGAAAATTCGCCTGGTCCTGCGGCCGGGCCAAAAAAGCTACCGGTGGCACTGGCCACCGGACCGCCACATTGCATAAAAAGCCTGGGCGGGGCCTGCACAATGTTCGGCCGCGGGAGGGGAGAGGGGAGAAGGGAGAAGGGAGAGGGGAGAGGGGAGAAGGGAGGGGAGAAAAAAAGGCAGACAAAATGTCCGGCCAAACGAGTACCTTCGCCCCTCAGAGATCCGGCGACCGGTGCCACCCCCGGCCCGCGAAAGCCACGGCCGGCTGTGCCACCCGGCGGGCATGGCGGGGGGCCGTCAGTGCCACCCCCGACCCGGCCAGTCAGGCCAGCCGTGCCACTTGGCCGGCAGAGGGGGGACCTCTGTGCCACCCCCGACCAGACAACCCCGGCCGGCTGTGCCACCCGCCCCCCCCGCGAGGGCCTCCTGTGCCACCCGGCCGGCCTGGCCAGGCCGCTTGGCTGCTGGCGCGCGCGGCCACCCTCCCCGTGCCGGCCGGGGGAGAGCAGGGCAGGGGGACACGCGGCGGCGGGGGTAGGGAGGGGGGGGGGGGGAGAGCAAGGGGCGTCTGCCCGCCGCCCCCGGGGGTCTGTTGTCCCCAAAGCCACCAGTAGCCACCTCCCCCGCTAGCCTTCTCCGCGGGTGACAGCTGGCTGGCTATGCACCCTGCTCGCGCAGCCTGGTGGAGCCTGTGGGCCCTCTGGGGCCTGTGGCGGGCTGGGGTCCGTGCTTACTGCCCGTTCGTGTGCCTGCCGCCCGGCTGCCCCGCGGCCGGGCTTGCTAGCAGCGTGACCATCCTGGAAATCACGACGGCGGGCGCCCAGGACACCTTCGTGTGGCCGCTGTGGCCGGACGCCGCGCCGACTGCGCGCCGGCGCCGTCAGGCCCAGGCCGCCGTCCCGACTTCGTTCACGGTGGACTGGGGGGACGGCTCGCCCCCCACGCCGTGCCTGGACGCCGGCGCCGCGCCCTGCGCGCACACGTACGCGCTGGCCGGCACGTACACGGTGACGGCGGACCCCGGCGGGCCCGACCCCGTGCGCGGCTGGGCGCTGACGCCCGCCTGGCACGCCACGGCGCCCGCGGGCCTGCGGCTGGACGCCATCGTGCAGTGGGGCGAGCTGCGCTTCCACGCGACGAGCGGCTACCACCTGTACGCGGCGCCCGGGCTCGCGTACGTGCCCCCGCCGGCCTCGCTGCGGGACGCGGGTCTCGTGCGCGCCTGGGACTACAGCTTCGCCGGCCTCACCACCCCGCTGCCGGACCCGAGCGACGGGCTCAACGTGTCGGGCGCCGAGTCGGCGGTCGGCGTGTTCGAGGGCTCGGCGGGGCTGGCGAGCCTGGACGGCACGAGCGCCTGGGACACGCGCCGGCTGCGTAACGCCAGCCGCGCGTTCGCGGGCCTGCCGGCGCTGACCGAACTAGACCTGTCGCGCTGGGACACCGCCCGGCTCGAGGACGTGAGCGGGCTGTTCGACGGCAGCTCGGCGCTCACGCGCACGGGGGTCGGCGCCTGGACGTCGTTGCCGAGCCTGTCGCGCTTCGCGGGGCTGTTCCGGGGCCTAGGCCGCGACTTCCGGGAAGCGCTCACCGGCTGGTCGACGCCCGCGCTCGCCGCGGGCTCGGCCGACTGCGCCCGGCTGGCGCCGTACACGGCGCTGGGCCCGGCGCACTGGCCCGCGGCGTGCGCGCGCTCCTCTCTGCTGGCGCTGGTGCGGGTGTCGTACGCTAACACCACCGCCACGCTGGGGCTGTCGCCCACGGCCGGCGGCGGGCCGAACTTCACGGTGGACTGGGGGGACTCCACCCGCACCAGCGCCTGCGTCCACGCCAGCGGCGCCCAGTGCCGGCACCGGTACGCGGGCGCCGGCGACTACTGGCTGCGCCTCGGCGGCCGCGTGGACGGGTGGTGGTACCTGACCGGCGCTTGCGTCGTCGACGTGCTGGCGTGGGGCGACGTGCAGCTGTACCACCCCGTGACAGCACCGAGCCGCTCCTGACGAAGCCGTACTTGGCCGGCGACGGCTCCGACTCGTCCGGTGCCCCCGCGGAGGAATGCTACGCGCTGCGGTACCTGGCCCCCACGACCAGCTCGCGGGCGCTGCACGGCGTGGCGCCCGAGTACCTGCTGTACCAAATGACAGAGTTTGTGGGCGACGCGCGCGACTGGGACTGGTCGTGGCTCACGCCCGCGACCCACCCCCAGGGCTTCCGCAGCCTGTTCGAACACTGCCACCAATTCAACCAGGACCTCGGCGGCTGGAACACGAGCGGCGTCGCGAGCCTGGACAGCACTTTCGCGGCCGCCTTCAGCTTCAACGGCAGCGTCGAGGACTGGGACGTGAGCGGTGTCACGAACCTGCACGGGGCCTTCGCGTCCGCCTATGCCTTCAACCGGCCGCTGGGCGGGTGGCGGACGTCGTCCGCCACGAACCTGGACTCGATCTTCCTGGACGCCAGGGCCTTCAACCAGCCCCTCGACGGCTGGCGCACCGGCCGGGTCACCCGCCTGTCGTACGCCCTGGCTTGTCCGCTGCACAACTGCGTCTTTAACCAGCCCCTGGGCAGCTGGGACGTGTCGGCCGCGGCGGGCTGGGAAAATGGCGGCCTGTGGGGCATGTTGATGGGCAACTGTGTGTTCGATCAGGACCTCAGGAGCTGGAACCTCATCCTTCATTCGGCCGCGGCGGGCGCGTGCGCACGGATCTTCCGGCCCTATGGTCTCTACACGCCCGACCAAGGCATCCAGCCGAGCCACCTGCCGGCCCAGTGTACTGGCTACGTCCGGGGGTGCGGCAAAAATCAGGGGGAACAATAACTGCGCCGGCCGGACCCCGGCCGGACCCCGGCGGGGCCCCGGCGGGCGGGCGGGCGTGGTGGGTGTGGGCCAGGGGGCCGCGGCAGCCCGGGGTCCGGAGGCTCCGGGGGGCTGCGCCGGCCGGGGACTCTCTCCTCCCCCTTCCGGGCTCCGTCTCCGGCCCCCCCTCTCCGGGCCGCCCCCCCCCTTCCGGGAGGGGACAGGGCGGGGGGAGAACGGCGCCCCTCTCCCTGGCACGGGACGCGCCCCCGGAGGGGGGAGGTAGGGAGTGCGGCCGCGCGGGCGGCGCTGCTAGCTTGGCAAAGCCTAGCGCCCTGGCTCTGCCGTCACTGCCCGTGCTATTTATGCACCGACGCCGGGGTACGTGGCCGCGGGTGTGGCTGTGGCGGCTGCTGCTGTGGCTGGCGCTGGCCGCGGGGGCGCCTCCGTCGCCGCGTACTGCACGCCGGACCCGAGCCCCTCGGCCCCGGCCCCGGTCCCGGCCTCGGCCTCGGCCTCGGCCTCGCCGTCCCCGGAAGCCAGCATTCAGGAGGCCACCGTCTGGTTCGGGCCCGGGCCCTGAGAGCCCGGCGGCGGCGCCTGGCCAGCCGGCCTGGCCAGCAGGAGTAGAGAAAGAGAGGTACGCTTTTAAAAAGGAGGCTCCGCTGCCTGGACCACCTGTTTTCTTGTTAAACTAAACCAGACTGACTTAGCAAGGTCACCGCAGCTGAGGGGATTAGGTCCGGGTGTGCAGCCGGAGGGGTAGGACAGCTCTCCTAGACGCGCCCCCCGACGTCAGGCGCCAGAGCAGTGGGGCTCAGGGGGTAAAAGGGGGGGCCTGGCAGCTAGCCGGAGCAGTGTCTTTTTTTTACTGGCTCCGGCTCTGCGTCGTCTGGCGCAGCCGCTGCGCAGGCAGGCAGAGGAGCCCCCCCTCATCCCCTCTCCCCCCCCCCCAATGACTACCCCCCCCCCCTCTTCCCAAGACTCTCCTCCTGGTGGTGGTGCTGCCGCCAGCACCAGCCAGCAAGAAAACTCGCTGCTCTGCCCGGATTCTACCCGCGCGCGACTGCGTTGGGGTGTGCCTCGCTTCTTCCTAAGGCTTACCACACCCGCGCACGTAGGAGCCGCTGCAGACAGCGGGCAGGTTGCTTGGGCTGATACCTACGCCAGGCTGGCTGATCCCCCTAGGCTGGAACATCTTCGTGCACACACTCGCACCGAATACCGAGGCCACGTTCCAGGCAGTGAGGTCCTGATCAAACACGCAGTTGCCTGCAAACATACCCAAGATATTATTGGCAGCCATGGCGGCCGACACTTTCCAGTTGCCCAGGGGCTGGTTAAACACACACTGACCCTTGGACGAGTCACATCCGAAGGTACCATATAGGTTAGAGACACTGCTTGTGTCCCAGCCGCCGATCGGCTGGTTAAAGGCGTACGCGCTACCGAACGTCCCTCCTAGGCTGGTGACCTGGCTCGTGTTCCAGCCGCCGATCGGCTGGTTAAAGGCGAACGCGTTACCGAACGTCACTTCTAGTTTGGTGACTCTGCGTACGTCCCAGCCGCCGACTGGCCGGTTAAAAGCGTACGCGTCATTGAACGTCCACTCGAGGCTGGTGACCTGGCTCGTGTTCCAGCTCCCGAGGCTGCCGTTGAAGGCCCTCGCACCCCCAAACGTGACTGCGAGGCTAGCCACGCCGCTCGTGTCCCAGCCGTCGAGGTCCTGGTTGAACTTGACGCAGTCCTGAAACAGGCTGGCGAAGCCGTTGGGGTGGGTAGCGGGCGTGAGCCACGACCAGTCCCAGTCACGCGCGTCGCCCACGAACTCGCTCATGCCGATCAGCAGGTACTCGGGTGCCACGCCCCACAGGGCCCGCGAGCCGGCCGTCGGCGCCAGGTAGCGCAGCGGGTACTTGTCGTTAGCAAGGTACGGCGCCACTCGCGTGAAGAGCGGGGTCGTGCTACCGACGGGGTGGTACAGCTGCACGTCACCCCACGCCACCACGTCCACCACCCAGGCGCCCTCCACGTACCACAGCCCGTCGACGCGGCCGCTCAGGCGCAGCCAGTAGTCGCCGGCGCTGACGTACGTGTGCGTGCAGACGGCGCCGTCGGCGTGCGCGCACGAGCCAGGCGCCGACCCGTCCCCCCAGTCCACGCCGTACGTGCCGCTCTGGCCTAGGCCGGCCGCGGGCGACAGCGTCAGCGTGGCCAGGGCGTTGGGGACGTGCGTGCGCACGAGCGCCAGGAAGTGCGAGCGCGAGCAGGCGGCGGGCCAGTGCGCCTGGCTCAGTGCCGTGTACGGCGCCAGCCGCGTGCAGTCGGCCGAGCCCGCCACGAGCACGGGCGTCGACCAGCTAGTGACCGCTTCCCGGAAGTCGCTGCCTAGGCCCTGGAACAGTGCGTCGAAGTGCGACAGGCTCGGCAGCGACGTCCAGCCGCCGACCCCCGTCCACGTGAGCGCCACGCCGCCCGCGAACATCTCCTTGGCATCCACGAGCCGGGCGGTGTCCCAGCGCGACAGGTCAAGCTCGGCCAGCGCCGGCAGGCCCGCGAACGCGCGGCTGGCGTTGCGCAGCCGGCGCGTGTCCCAGCCTCGTGTGCCCCACAGGCTCTGCAGGCCAGTGGAATTCTCGAACAGGCCGACCACCGACTCGGCGCCCGACAAGTTGAGCCCGTAGCTCACGTCAGGCAGCGTAGCGGTCAGGCGAGCGAAGCTGTAGTCCCAGCTCTGCACGAGCCCCGTGTCCGCCAGCGAAGCCAGCGTCGGCACGTACGCGAGCCCAGGCGCCGCGTACAGGTGGTAGCCGCTCGTCTCGTGGAAGCGCAGCTCCCCCCACTGCCTCACGGCGCGCAGCCGCAGGCCCGCGGGCGCCGTGGCGTGCCAGGCGGGCGTCAGCGCCCAGCCGCGCACGGGGTAGCGTCCGCCGGGGTCCGCCGTCACCGTGTACTGGCCGGGGGCGGCGTACGTGTGCGCGCAAGGCGCAACGCCGGCGTCCAGGCACTGCGTGGGGGGCGAGCCGTCCCCCCAGTCGACCGTGAACGACGTCGGGACGGCGGCCTGGGCCTGGCGGCGCCGGCGCACCGCTGGCGCGGTGGGTGGCCACAGGGGCCACACGAACGTGTCCTGCGGGGCCGCCGTCGTGATTTCCAGGATCGTGGCGCCGCCGGGGCACACGACCGAGGGGCACGCCTCCTCTTGGGTCGGGCACTGCAGGGGGTACGGGCACCCGGCGCCGGCGGCCCGCAGCCACCCACACAGCAGGAGGAGGGGCCACGGGCGCCACGGCTGGCGGGCAGGGCCGAGCTGGTGCATCTCACGGGCTTGGTAGTTTAGCAGGTGGGGGAAGGGTGGCCAGGGGGTGGAGACGGCGTCCCCGGCCGCCGGCGTGGCGCGGCAGGGCAGGGAGCAAAAGGACTCGCCCCCCCCCTCCTGTCCCCTTTCCCCCCCCCCCCTTCCTCCCCGCCGCCCGCGGTCCCGTCCGTCGGGCCGGCCGACCCCAAACAGGAAGGCAAAACCTCCTCTCTGCTGGCGGCGATGTGCGCGGTGGACGTCCGTGAACAGAAAGCTTAGGCGCGCGTTAATCGAGTTTATTAGGCAGAGGCTGCACACAGCAGCTGTCCCAGATTTAGGCTAAGTTTCGCTGCGCCGGTCAGAAGAGAGAAGCGTCCCCCTCTCCCAGAACTACCTCTGCTGGGTGGTGCTGCGAGCGCCAGCAGGCCAGGGACCTGCTGCTGCTCTGCTCCGGGTTTCGGCCCCCGCGCGAGTGTTTCCGCCGTGACTGGTGTCCTAGCTACTGAATACGACCACACCCTTGCACGTAGGAGCCGTTGCACAGGGCTGGCAGGTTGCTCGGCCTGATACCTACGCCAGGCTGGCTAATCCCTTTAGGCTGAAACATCTGCCTGCAGGTCGTGGCGCTCCCGGCCGCTACGTGCCAGGCCGTGAGGTTCTGATCGAAGACGCAGTTGCCCCCGAACACGGCTGCATAGTCCCCTGTCGCCAGGGCAGCCGACACGTTCCAGCTGCCCAGCGGCTGATTAAACACGCACTGGCCCATTGGTTCACAGGCAAAAGCGTAGCCCAAGTACAAGACACTGCTTACGTCCCAGCAGCCGATCGGCTGGTTGAAGGCGTACGCATTCAGGAACGCCGCCCCTAGCACGGTGACCCGGCTCGTGTTCCAACCGCCGAGCGGCTGGTTAAAGGCGTACGCGTTTGCGAACGTCGTCTGCAGGCTGGTGACCCGGCTCACGTCCCAGCCGCCGAGCGGCTGATTAAAGGCGTACGCTTTGTTGAAGGTCGACTGCAGGCTGGTGACCCGGCTCGTGTTCCAGCCGCCGATCGGCCGGTTGAAGGCCCGCGCGCCGCTGAAAGTCCAGCCCAGGCTGGTGACCTGGCTCGTGTCCCAGCCCCCGAGGCTGCCGTTGAAGGCCGACGCATACTGGAAGGTGGAGGCGAGGCTAGCCACGCCGCTCGTGTTCCAGCCGTCCAGGTCCTGGTTGAACTTGGCGCAGCCGTAGAACAGGTGGAGGAAGCCCTGGGGGTGCGTGGCGGGCGTGAGCCACGACCAGTCCCAGTCGCGCGCGTCACCCACAAACTCGCCCATCCCGATCAGCAGGTACTCGGGCGCCACGCCCCGCAGGGCGCGCGAGCCAGCCGTAGGTGCCAGGTAGCGCAGCGCGCCCCACTCTTCCAGTTCGGGGGGGCACGAGGAGTGGCGTCCCGCTGCCGACGGGGTGGTACAGCTGCACGTCGCCCCACGCGACCACTTCCACGACCTCCGCGCCGGCCACGTACCACAGCCCGTCCACGCGGCCGCTCAGGCGCAGCCAGTAGTCGCCGGCGCCCGTGTACGTGTGGTTGCAGACGGCGCCGTCGGCGTGCGCGCACGAGCCGGGCGCCGACCCGTCCCCCCAGCCCACGCCGTACGCGGCGCCCGGGCCGGCCGCGGGCGACGGCGCCAGGGCGACGACGGCGCTAGGGTACGACACCCGCACCAGCGCCAGGAAGAGCGAGCGCGAGCACGCGGCGGGCCAGTGCGCCTGGCCGAGCGCCGTGTACGGCGCCAGCCGCGTGCAGTCGACCGAGCCCGGCGCGAGCGCCGGGGTCGCCCACCTGGCGAAGGCCCCCAGTTCCCGGAAGTCGGGCGAGACGCCCGCCAGCAGTTGGTCGAAGCGCCGCAGCCCCGGCAGCGACGTCCAGCCGCCGATCCCCGTCCACGTGAGCGCAGCGCCGCCCGCCAAGAGCTCGCTCACGTCCTCGAGCGCGGCGGTGTGCCAGCGCGACAGGTCCAGCGTGGCCAGCGCCGGCAGGTTCGCGAACGCCCGGCTGGCGTTGCGCAGGCGGCGCGTGTCCCAGCCCTGCGTGCCGTCCAGGCAGCGCAGGCCGGTGGAGCCCTCGAACAGGCCGACCGCCGACACGGCGCCCGACAGGTTGAGCCCGTAGCTCAGGTCCGGCAGCGGAGTGGTGAGGCGGGCGAAGCTGTAGTCCCAGCTCCGCACGAGCCCGGCGTCCGGCAGCCAGGCCAGCGAGGGCACGTACGTGAGCCCCGGCGCCGCGTACAGGTGGTAGCCGCTCGTCTCGTGGAAGCGCAGCTCGCCCCACTGCAGGAGGCGGTTTAGCCGCAGGCACGCGGACGCCGCGGCGTGCCAGGCCGGCGTCAGCGCCCAGCCGCGCAAGGGGTAGCGTCCGCGGGGGTCCGCCGTCACCGTGTACGTGCCGGCCAACGCGTACGTGTGCGCGCACGGCGCGGCGCCGGCGTCCAGGCACGGCGTGGGAGGGGAGCCGTCCCCCCAGTCGACCACGAACGACGTGGGGCCGGCCGGCGCGGCGGGCGGCCACAGGGGCCACACGAACGTGTCGTGCGGGGCCGCCGTCGTCAGCTCGAGGATCGTGGCGCCGCCGGGGCACGCGACCGGGGGGCACGCCTCGGCCTGCGTCGGGCACTGGAGCGGGTAAGGGCACTTGGCGCTGGCGGCCCGGAACCACCACAGCAGGCGCCCCAGGCGCCACAGCTGGCAGGCCGGGCTGGTGTGCATCAGGTGGAGCCGGGGCGGTTGGTTTAGCCAGGGCGGGGGGGGGGCCGAGTGAGGGGCAGCAGTCAGCGCCTCCGCCGCCAGCGCCCCCGCCGCCAGTGTGGCGCCCCGGGGGAGAGTGAAGAGAAGGGAATCCCCCCCCCTGGCCCCCCCTGGCCTCCCCCTCTCTTTGGTAGCCCGGCCCTCCCCTCCGGCGACGACGAGCTACGTCGTGGACGTAGCGCAGTGGACAGAAAGCTGACCACTTACTGGAGTTTAGTACTACTGACTTAGTCCACGCCCAGCAGAAGCCGACAGCGCCTTGCTCCTCTCCCAGACAGAATTCCTCCCCAGCCTTGGGCGGGCTTCACCAGGGGCAGCTACCCGGACCCGGGGGGCCACTCCGACCCCGGGGGCACTCTGCCAGCATGGGCCGCCGCCGGGCCTCGGGGGTCGGCCTCCTTCTGTAGCCAGGCGGCGGCGCGTGAGGTTTCGTCGGAGCAGACGTAAGCGAGGCGCACCAGCGCCGACAGAAACTCGGAGGCCAGCTTCTGCTGGTCACCGGGCGCGCCGCCCTGAGACCAATTAGGCGTCCCGTCTAGAGTCCACCACTGGTGGCTGACGAAAGGCAGCGTGACGTGGATGTAGGGGCGCACCCCTACGCAGTGCAACACCTGGCGGCGATCTAGTTTCCGGTCCGCCAAGTAATGCCTGGCCTGGTTGAACGGCCCCCTTAGGCCCTCTTCTTGGAGCTCCTGCTGCCACCAGCGAGCACAGCGGTCAAAGGTCGCCTGTGCGTCGGGTTCGCGCAGGAGGTCGGCCACCAGTGGCCACAGCACTGGCCGCAGCTCCGGACGCAGGCGACCGTAGCTGTTAGCGACAAAGCTCAGCAGGTTGGAGAGCCTGATGGTCGGCCCGCAAGCGCGCAACTGCTCCGGCGTAGGCAGGCAGAGCCGGCGGCAGAACCGGGGGTCTGGATCTAGCAGCCGCCAGTCTCGCTGCGCGTTCAAGGCGAGATTGGGGGGCTGCAGATCCGCGTGCAAGAGCGGCAGGGTATCGGCCGAGAAGTCGAGCAACCGCCGGAGGAATTCCGCCATTCTCTGTCGGTCCTGGCCGTCGAGGGCGAGCCTGTGACTAAACTGCTGCAGGTCCAGGCAGGGGGTGGGCCCCCTGACGAGGTCCATGACGAGCCAGCAGGTGGCAGCACGACCCGGCGCGTCCGCTACCTGCAAGAAGCCGTGGACCGCGGGGGCTAGCCCCGCCTGCGCCAAACGGTGCTGCAGGTGCCAATAATCGAGGCAGGCAGGCGTGGGCCCCCCTGCGAGGGGACCCCGGCCCAGGCTTTTCAGGACTAGCGCCGGCCGGCGCAGGAGCAAGACCGAGCCCGGCTTGAGCCAGCTAGCGGTCTCGTGCACCGGGTACAAGGCGTCGAACTCGGTCTGGGTAGTGTGGAAGAGAGCACACAAGCTCAGCCCCGCGGCCTCCGGCGGCAGTTTCACTTCCAGGGGGAGCAGAGGAGCACCATCGGCCCCCTCCGCAGGGGTCCACTGTTGCACCGTCAACGTGGCTGCCCGGAGGTCTCCCGCTGGTTCAAACAGCTTGCGCTGCCGGCACGAACGGCACGGGCTACATGACCCGGCTCGGTAGCAGTGGCTACAGCGCCTGGTCGCGTCGCAGACGAACCTGCTCGTCAACGGGGGCGGCGGCGCCTGCGGAGGGGGCGGGTCGTCGAGGCGGCGGCGCTTCCTCCCGCTGGCCATGGCGTCGTCCAGGCCCTCCTCGGGGCTAACCCAGAGCTCCGGAGGGACAGAGAGGAAAACTGGACAACACGAAAGAGGCCCCAACAATTCTTCCTAGCCAGGTCTCTTTATTCGGACATTACACTAGACAGACGGGAGGGGCCAGAAGGTCAGCGCGGGCCGAGAGAGGAATAAGAGGGAGGGACAAAAGGGGGCACGAAGGAAGGAAGGGAAGGTGCCTCTGCTCCGCTCCCTCCCCCCCTGGAGAGCCTCCCCGAGAGAGGCGTACGTCCGGCGCCAGAGCAAGCTGGCTCAGGGGAGGGGGGCCTGCGCGCCTCCTCTAGCTGTAGCAGTGTCCTTTTTCACTGGCTCCGGCTCCGCGTCTTTCGCCGGCGCTGCGCAGGTAGGAAGGCGGGAGCCCCCTCTCGTTCCATCTCCTTCCTTCCCCCTCCCCCTCCCCCCAGAACTAGCCTGCCCCCGATGCTACTCTCTCCTGGGCGGTGCCAAAGCCAAGCCAGCACCAGAAGGCAAGAGACCTGTTGCTTTGCCCCGGGCTCCTCCACGCGCGAGTGTTTTTGGTGTGCCCGGCCTAGTTTCCTAGACAGGTTTACCACATGCGCGCACGTAGGAGCTTGTGCAGAGAGCGGGCAGGTTGCTCAGCCGGACACCTACGCCGAGCTGGTACACCCCGTAAGGCTGGAACATTTGTGTGCAAACACTTGCGCCGTATGGCGAAGAAGCAACGTTCCAGGCAGTGAGATTCTGATCGAACACACAGTTGCCACCGAACATGTTCCCTATATCAGAGGTCACCATAGCGGCCGACACGTCCCAGCTGCCCAGCGGCTGGTTAAAAACACACGAAGCCGCGGGGTTACACGTGAAAGTGAAGACTAAACTAGAGACACTGCTTGTGTTCCAGCTACCGATCGGCTGATTAAAGGCGTACGCATTTGCGAAGGCCCAGAACATGGTGGTGACCCTCCTTATGTCCCAGCTGTCGATCGGTTGGTTAAAGGCGTATGCGCTACTGAACGTCCCAGCTAGGCTGGTGACCTGGCTCGCGTTCCAGCTCCCGATGCTGCCGTTGAAAGTCAACGCCCGGAAGAAGGTGCGTTCGAGGCTAGCGACGCCGCTCGTGTTCCAGCCGCCGAGGTCCTGGTTGAACTTGGCGCAGTCCTGAAACAGGCGGAGGAAGCCGTTAGGGTGCGTGGCGGGCGTAAGCCACGACCAGTCCCAGTCGCGCGCGTCGCCCACGAACTCACTCATTCTGTACAGCAGGTACTCAGGCGCCACGCCGTGCAGGGCCCGCGCGCCGGCCGTCGGCGCCAGGTAGCGCAGCAGGAACTCCTTGGCAGGGGAAGGATTAGGCGCCCGCGTGAAGAGTGGGGTCGTGCTGTCCACCGGGTGGTATAGCTGCACGTCACCCCACGCCACCACGTCCACCACACAAGCGCCCTCCACGTACCGCAGCCCGTCCACGCGGCCGCTCAGGCGCAGCCAGTAGTCGCCGGCGCCCGCGTATGTGTGTGTGCAGACGGCACCGTTGGCATGCGCGCACGAGCCGGGCGAGGACCCGTCTCCCCAGTCCACGCCGTACATGCCGCCCTGGCCGGGGCCGGCCGCGGGCGACAGCGTCAGCGTGGTCGTGGCATTGGGGACGTGTGTGCGCACGAGCGCTAGGAAGAGCAAACGCGAGCACGCGGCGGGCCAGTGCGCTTGGCCGAGCGCCGTGTACGGCGCCAGCCGTGTGCAATCGGCCGAGCCCGGCGCGAGCGTGGGAGTCGACCAGCCAGTGAGCGCCTCCCGGAAGTCGCTGCCTAGGCCCGCGAATAGCCCCGAGAAGCGCGACAGGCTCGGCAGCGATGTCCAGCCGCCGACCCCCGTCCACGTGAGCGCCGAGCCGCCCGCCAACAGTTCGCTCACGTCCTCGAGCCGCGCGGTGTCCCAGCGTGACAAGTCGAGCTCGGTCAGCGCCGGCAGGCCCGCGAACGCGCGGCTGGCGTTGCGCAGCCGGCGCGTGTCCCAGCCTCGTGTGCCCCACAGGCTCTGCAGGCCAGTGGAGTTCTCGAACAGGCCGACCACCGACTCGGCGGCCGACACGTTGAGCCCGTAGCTCACGTCCGTCAGCGTAGTGGTCAGGCGAGCGAAGCTGTAGTCCCAGCGCTGTACGAGCCCCGTGTCCTGCAGCACATTCAATGGCGGCACGTACGCGAGCCCAGGCGCCGCGTACAGGTGGTAGCCGCTCGTCTCGTGGAAGCGCAGCTCCCCCCACTGCACGATGGCGTCCAGCCGCAGGCCCGCGGGCGCCGTGGCGTGCCAGGCGGGCGTCAGCGCCCAGCCGCGCACGGGGTAGCGTCCGCCGGGGTCCGCCGTCACCGTGTACGTGCCGGGAGCAGCGTACGTGTGCGCGCACGGCGCGGCGCCGGCGTCCAGGCACTGCGTGGGGGGCGAGCCGTACCCCCAGTCGACCGTGAACGACGTCGGGACGGCGGCCTGGGCCTGGCGGCGGCGGCGCCCCGGGGCGGCGGACTGCCAGAGTGGCCACACGAACGTGTCCTGCGGGGCCGCCGTCGTGATTTCCAGGATCGTGGCGCCGCCGGGGCACACGACCGAGGGGCACGCCTCCTCTTGGGTCGGGCACTGCAGGGGGTACGGGCACCCGGCGCCGGCGGCCCGCAGCCACCCGCACAGCAGGAGGAGGGGCCACGGGCGCCACAGCTGGCGAGCGGAGGCGGGGTGCATCTGTAGCCCGGGGCTGGTGCTTTAGCAGGTGGGGAAAAGGGGCCAGGGGGGTGTGGGAGACAGCGTCCCTCCGGCCGCCGGCGTGGCGCGGCAGGGCCAGGAGCAAAAGGACGCCTCCTCTTCCTTCCGCCTTCTCTCTCCCCTCCTCCTCCCGCGGCGGGGGGGGGGGGGGGCGGCCCCGTCCGTCGGGCCGGCCGGCCTCAAACAGGAGAGAAAAACTTCCTCTCTGGCGACGACGATGTACGCCGCGGACGTCTGTGGACAGAAAGCTTAACCACTAACTAGAGTTTATTAGGCAGAAGCAGACCACAGCTTTCCCCAAAGCAAGACAACCCTTCGCTGCGCCAGTAGGAAAGAGAGAAGCCTTCCAGAATGCCATCGTCATGCGCCCGATCAGGCTGTGATAAGAAGGGGGGCTGCGTGACTCTAGCTGGGGCTGTGTCTTTTCTACTAGCACCGGACGGTCGGCTCCGGCGTCTCACTGCCCACCAAGGAACTAACGGCCCCCTGCCTCCCCTAACACTTTCTTCCTGGCAGTGCCCAGGCAGAGCGAGCACCAGAAAGCACGCAAGAGGACAGGGGGTTGCGGGTCTTGCATCGTACAGCCTAGTTTCTTACCACAATCCAACAGAAATACCACACCCTTGCACGTAGGAGCGGCGGCAGACAGCGGGCAGGTTGCTAGGCTGGATACCCAGGGCCAACGGGTAGATCCCATTGAAATTGAACATATTCCGGCAAACAGGTGCGGGAGATCTCGCGGAGGACAGGTTCCAGGCCGTGAGGTTTTGATCAAAGGCGCAATTGCCAGCGAACATGCCCCATATCATAGGATCGGGCCGCACGGACATGGCGGCCGGCACGTCCCAGCTGCCCAGCGGCTGGTTAAACACACACACCTGCCTGGCGGGTCACAGGAGAAAACCGCGTATAGGTCAGTGACCCTTCTTATATCCCAGTCGCCGATCGGCTGATTAAAGGCGTACGCACTGTAGAACATCCCCCTCATGATGGTGACACTGCTAACGTCCCAACCGCCGATCGGCTGGTTAAAGGCGTACGCTTCCGCAAACGTCGCGCGCAGGCTGGTGACTCTGCTTACGTCCCAGAAGCCGATCGGCTGGTTAAAGGCGTACGCATCATAGAAGGTCTCAGAGAGGCTGGTGACTTGGCTAACATCCCAGTCGCCGATCGACTGGTCGAAGGCGTGCGCGTGGTAGAAAGTCCTTGTGAGGGTGGTGACCCGGCTCGTGTCCCAGCTCCGGATACTGCCGTTGAAGGCCCACGCATGCATAAACGTGTTCTCCAGGCCAGCCACGCCGCTCGTTTCCCAGTCTTCGAGGTCCTGGTTGAACTTGTTGCAGTCCTGGAACATGCTCAAGAAGCCCTGAGGGTGGGTAGCGGGCGTGAGCCACGACCAGTCCCAGTCGCGCGCATCGCTCACGAAGTCGCTCATTCCATACATTAGGTACTCGGGCGCCACGCCGTGCAGGGCCCGCGAGCCGGCCGTCGGCGCCAGGTAGCGCAGCGCGCCCGGCGTGGTGCCAGGGGCCGCGAAGAGCGGCGTCGTGCTGCCGACGGGGTGGTACAGCTGCACGTCGCCCCACACCATCACTTGCACGACCTGTGCGCCGGTCACGTACCACAGCCCGTCCACGCGGCCGCTCAAGCGCAGCCAGTAGTCGCCGGCGCCCGTGTATGTGTGACTGCAGACGGCGCCGTTGGCGTGCGCGCACGAGCCGGGCGCCGATCCATCTCCCCAGTCCACGCCGTACGTGCCGCCCTGGCCCGGGCCGGCCGCGGGCGACAGCGTCAGCGTGGCATTTGTGTTGGTGGCTTGTGTGCGCACGAGCGCCAGAAAGAGCGAGCGCGAGCACGCGGCGGGCCAGTGCGCTTGGCCGATGTATCGCGCCAGCTGCGAGCAGTCGGCCGAGCCCGGCGCGAGCGCCGGCGTCGACCAGCCGGCGAGTGATTCCCGGAAGTTGCTGCCCAGGCCCCAGAACAGTGCGTCGAAGTGCGACAGGCTCGGCAGCGACGTCCAGCCGCCGGCGCCACTTCGCTTGAGCGCCGCGCTGCCCGCTAACAGCTCCGTGACATCCTCGAGCCGGGCGGTGTCCCAGCGCGACAGATCGAGCTCTGTCAGCGCCGGCAGGCCCGCGAACGCTCGGCTCGCATTGCGCAGGCTGCGTGTATCCCAGCCCTGGGTGCCGTCCAGGCCGCGCAGGCCCACAGAGCCCTCAAACACGCCGACCGCCGACTCGGCGCCCGACACGTTGAGCCCGTAGCTCAGATCAGGCAACGGAGTGGTGAGGCGAGCGAAGCTGTAGTCCCAGCTCTGCACGAGCCCGGCGTCCGCCAGCAAATTCAGCGAGGGCACGTACGCGAGCCCCGGCGCCGCGTACAGGTGGTAGCCGCTCGTCGTGTGGAAGCGCAGCTCCCCCCACCGGAGGATGCGGCGCAGCTGCAGGCCAGCGGGCGCCGCGGCGTGCCAGGCGGGCGTCAGCGCCCAGCCGCGCACGGGGTAGCGTCCGCCGGGGTCGGCCGTCACCGTGTACCGGCCGGGAGCAGCGTACGTGTGCGCGCACGGGGCGGCGCCGGCATCCAGGCACTGCGTGGGGAGCGAGCCGTCCCCCCAGTCGACGGTGAACGACGTGAGCGCGGGCTCGGCCTGGACCTGGCGACGGCGGCGCGCCGTCGGGGCGGTGGGCGGCCACAGGGGCCACACGAACGTGTCCTGCGGGGCCGCCGTCGTCAGCTCGAGGATCGTGGCGCCGCCGGGGCACACGACCGAGGGGCACGCCTCCTCTGGCGTCGGGCACTGCAGGGGGTACGGGCACCCGGCGCCGGCGGCCCGCAGCCACCCGCACACCAGGAGGAGGCACAGGCGCCACGGCTGGCGGGCGAGGGTGGTGTGCATCGAGGGCCGGGGGCTAGTGGTTTAGCAGGTGGGAGAAGGGAGGCCGGGAGGGGGGGTGGGACAGCGTCCCCGGCCGCCGGCATGCCGGCGGCCCGGGGGGGGGCCCGGCCCGGTGGCAGCGGGGGCGGGGGGGAGCGGGGAGCGGGGAGGAGGGGGGGAGAGGAGAACGCCCCCCCCCCCCCCGGGAGGCCACCGGGCCGCATCCACGCGCGCGGCCCGCCCCCCCCCCTGCCATGCCCCGCCCCCGGGGGGGGGGGGGCAGCGCGCCGCGGCCAGGGGGCGTCCCCGGCCAGCCCGGGGGGGAGGGGGGCGGGCGTGGCCGCGGCGCGGGCCCCGTCAGCTCCAGAAAGAACCATGACGCGTACTCTGCTAGCCCGGAGCGCAGCGCCGCCCCCGTCGGGCCCGCCCGCCGCGCCGGCCTGGCCGTACCCGGCCTGGTTTGTGAGCGCTGTGCAGGCGCTGCTAGGCCCGACTCCCCCGGAACAGCGCGGCTGTGCGAGCACGATCGACCACGCCTGGTCACGCTTTGCGCTGTTCCTGCAGAACCAGCACGTGGCCGACCGGCTGCTGGACGTCGGGCTGGGTAAGGAGGCGGTGAGCTACGTCAGGCTGCTGCTGAGCGCCCAGCCACAGCACAGCTCGGCGGAGGTAACTACCCCGGCGCAAGAGGCCCGCCTGCGCGTGGGGTTGAGCGCGGCCTACGTCCAGCCCGTGCGGGTTCTCGGGGCAGAAGGCCGGCAGCGCGTCGCAGGCGCCGCCGACCTCGCCGACCGCCGCCAGCAGCAGGTCGACGTCCCACGCGCGGTCGTCCAGGCACAGCGCGACCTGGCAGGACGCGAGCCTGGCCGGGCCGGCGTGGCACGCCACTGGCAGCCACAGCTCCTGCCGGCCGGGCCACACGACGGAGTCCTGCACCGCGCACGGCACCCCCCCGGCGGCGCCGAAGCCGGCCTCGAACGGGCCGGGCGCCAGTTTGAGCGCCACCGGCGCCGACGCGTTGAGCTCCAGGCTGGCGTTGGAGGGGCACAGCACCGTCACGTACGCCGTGTTGACTTGGTAAGAGTTCAGGCGGGGGCGCAGCGCCCCCGTGGCCGGGTCCACGGCCGCCCGCGTGCTGTCGTCCAGCCCGAAGCGGATCAGCTGCGCGGCCTCGGGGGGGGACAGGTCCGCCAGGGGCCGCAGCCACCAGCCGCCCTCGAAGTGCACCAGGACGCCGTCGGGGTCGGGGCGGGCGTCGGCGCGGAAGCGCAGCTCCCCCAGGGGCCCCCCCCACCGGGCCCGGGCGGCCGGGCCCAGCACCGTGACGGCCGCCAGGCGCTCGCCGGCGCCGGGCCCGGCCGCCAGGCGCGCTACGGCCGCGGGCCCGGCGCCGTCCACTGCCACGAGCCACTGGCCCGCGCCGTCGGGGGCGCGGGCCCACCCCCCCGCGCCGAGCGCGAGCGGGCCGGGCCCGCCCGTGGCCGAGAGCCGGACCAGCGGGGTCACGTCGTAGCGTCGTCCGCCCCCCGGGCCCAGCTGCGCCGTCGCCACCAGCCGGGCCCAGCCGCCGGGGGCGACGAGCGGGGGCCGGGCCTCGAGGGCCAGCGAGGGACACCCAGGCGGCGGCGGGCCAGCCCGCGCTGCGGCTGGTGACGGCGCAGCAGCCCCCCTCGTCCACCGCCGCCAGCAGGCCCGGCGCCGCCTCGCAGCGCCGCGCGGCCACCCGGCCGGGCTCGTGGTCGGCCGCGCGGCTGTGGCTGTACACGGGCACCAGGCACAGCCGGGCCCCGGCAGGGCACCCGGCGCCGCAGGGCAAGCCCCGCAGCGCCGGCAGGCCCTCGGGCGCGGCGTAGGCCCCCACCAGGAACGGCGGCCGCAGGGCCACGCGCAGCGACGGCTCGCCATTCACCACGACGGCCGTGTTGGCCCCGAACAGCCGCGGCCCGGCGGAGCCGCGGGACACCAGCGACACGACCAGGCCGTGCAGGGCCAGCACGCCGGCGCCCGCCCGGTACCGGATGGTGGCCAGGGGGGCGTAGCCCGCGGCGCCGGGCGCGGCGGCCGCCAGCGCCACAAAGGACAGCGTCAGCTGCTCGCCGTCGGCCCGCGGCGTCGCGCCGGGCCCGAAGCCGGCGGCCCACTCCAAGCCCAGGTACTCGGCGCCCTCGGCCCACCACACGAGCGTCCCCCCCCGCACGTCCGCGTGCGGCGGCTCGCGGGCCAGCACCAGGCGGGCGCGCCACTCGCTGTCAGGGGCGAGCGGCCACCACGGCGCCTCGGCCAGCACGTACGGCCCCGACCCGTCCGCGGCCGGGGCCGGCCGGCAGCCAGCGGGCGGGCACGGCGGGGGCACCAGGCGCACCCGCCACTCCTGCGGCGGCGGCGGCCGGAAGTAGGGGGGCGCGCCGGGCACCTGCAGGGACGCCACCACCGTCCGCTCGGCCGCGAAGGACCCGAAGGACCCGAAGGCCGCCGGCGGCACGCGCGCGCTGGCGAAGCCGGCGGCCGGGCCCGCGGACCACCCAGCGTCCTCCAGTGCCCCGCCGGCCGGCGGGGGCGACGCCCACGCCAGGCGCACCCAGCCCCCGGCCGGCGGCAGGGGCAGGCCGGCCGCGTCCAGCAGGACCCAGGCCACGCGCAGCAGGTCATAGTCGCTCGCCCCGTACACCTCGGGTGTCTGCACGTACAGGGCGAAGCCCGCGGGCGGCCGGGGCGGGCGCGGCGCGGCGGCCGCCGCCACCCAGCCCCGGCCCGCGCCCAGCTGCACCACGGAGGGCTCGTCGCCCCAGGCGAGCACGGCGGCCGTATCGTCCTCGCCGGCGGCCGGCGGCGGGGACGCCGGGCAGGCCTCCGGCAGCAGGCCGGGGGCGGCGAGCGGCCAGGGACGGGGCCCGAGCTCGCAGGGCCCCGGCTGGCACACCACGGGCTGCGGGCTGGGCGACGCGGCCGGCCGTCCGGGTGGGCACGGCGCGGCGGGGCAGAGCCTGCCCCGCGCGCGGCAGCGCCCGCGCCGCGTCGCCCAGACGGACGGCCGGGCACTCCAGGGCAGCACCACGGCCAGCACTAACAGCACGCACAAGAGCGGGAGCCACACCCAGCCAGGAACGTCGGGGCTCGGGGCCAGAGCGCGGGCGGGCCTGCGCCCCGTAGGCACACGACCCTGCATGTGCTCTCTCCAAGCCTAGCCGAGCACCCTAACCCACTCTAAGTTGCTACTTTGCACAGACACGAGGGCCCGGCCGCTGCGCCGGACGCGCGCGGGGCGGGGAGAGGGAAGGGGGGAAGACCCCTGGGAGGAGGGAGGAGTGGCGGGCGGGCCTGTCGGCCGGCCAGCCCCCTCCCTTCCCTCCGCCCGCGGCACGCCGGACGGGGCCGCTCCCCCCCTGGCCCCCCCCTGGCCCACCCCCCCGCCCAACGCGCCTCGGGGAGGGCGTGGCCGGCGCGCGGGGTGGTGCGTGCCCCCGGAGCTGTGTTCAGGACGGGGCCGCCGAACAGCAGAAGCCCCCCGCTGGTTTCCTCCGGGTGGGCGATGGCGCACCAGGCGGCGGAGGCCCTAGCGCTCGTCGATCTGTACACCCGGGGGCGTCATATAGCTCCAGCTTAATAGTAGGCCCGGCTCTGCACGGCACGTCGACCAAGACAGTAAAAGAAAGCCCAGACCTCCGCTCGGCTCCCTGGGCGCACGCCAACCAGCCCCTTCTCTGGCCCTTCCGTCTCTAGCTCAGGTTACAGGTGCCGTGCCTCGGCCGGGAGCTTGGGCCGGTCGGGGATCCAGCACCCTCCGAAGCATCCGGTGGTTTTTATTGTGACGACGACCAAAGACCACAGCGGGCAGTGTCCTAGCCGGGCCCGGAGCAACGCACGCAGGGTGAGAGACGCCTTCCCGGGGAGGTGCTCGCCTCAGCCTGCGCTCGGCGGAGAGAGACCGCGGCCGGGGCCAGGCCGGCGGGCACGGGCGCACCGGGCGGCGGGGGGGGGGGGAGCTAGCGGCGGGTACGGGCGCGCCTGGCCCCGGCTACAGGTAGCTTGTGATGCGCTGGAGGCCTACCACGGGGGCCACGTCATCCTTGTAGCCCGTGCCCGCCTCCTCCCGCCCGCCGGCCTCCGGCGCCGGGGCCACGTCGCGGGCCGCGACATAGACGGGCGGCAGGGGCCGCCCGACGGGCCGGGCCGCGGCTAGCAGGGCGGCCAGGCACCACCCCTGCAGGCCCGCCGAGGCCAGGCCCCAGGCGACCCGGCCCCGCCCAGCGGTATAGTAAGCACACCACCACAGGGTCCAGCCCGCCCACCAGCAGAGGGCGACCGCGCGGCCGTGCGCCAGGCGCTGCGAGTAGAGCAACCCGGCCAGCAGGGCCGTCAGTGTCCCCAGCAGGGCGGGGGTGGCGGCGGGGGGGGCTCCGTCTAGCAGGGGCAGGCACAGGACTCCCGTGCCGGCCAGCAGCCAGCCGAGCGCCGCGCCGCCACTGCTCCCCACCGTGAGGCACCCCCAGCCTAGGCAGTCCAGCGCCCATGTCCAGCGGGGTTCGAGCGCCCAGGGCACCCCCGTGCACTCTCGCACCTCCTCCAGCGCCAACGTGCGGACCCAGGCCGAGCCTGTCAGCAGCAACAGGATGGCGCCGCGCCACCCGGCCGGGGGGCCACGGCACAGCAACGCCAGCAAGCTGCCCGCTAGGAGCCCCGCCGCCTGGCTGGGCCAGAAGCTGACGTACATACCACAGGCAGGTCAGAGTGATAGTAAGACCCCCCTCCTCCTCTTCCTCCCCACTCGTGGGCTCCCGCGGGGAGGGGGTTCGGACGGGAGCAGCAGTGGCGGGGGGGAGGGAAGAACAGCGGTCAAAAAAACGAACACGAGAGGCGACACGAGCGGGTGGGGGGGGGGGGGGAGAGGGAGCAGGTGTCAGGGGGGGGAGCCACCCGGCGCTGCGCCGGCGCGGGGAGGGAGCGGCGCGGGGGCGTGGCTCAGGGGTCCGCGGGCGAGGCCCTGGCCCCGAACCTGGCCCGGGCGAGCGGGCCGACCAACCCCGCCGCCAGGCGTGCCCAGCCCCCGCAACCGACGCTAGCCAGGGTCTGGACCCCCAAGCAGCAGTCGTCCGAATCCAGTTCCAGGAGGCGCCTGGCACAAAAGAGCAGGACCTCCAGGCTGCCGTGCCGGGCCAGCGCCTCGCTCGCGCTCCGGCACGCCAGGGGCTCCCAGAAGTGCTGGCCCCGCAGCCGGTGGCGGCGCAGCCCCTGGCGGTACAGAAACGCCTGCAACCACCGGCGGCTGACGAGGCGGTGGCTGGCGAGCCGGCTGGACTTCACGTGCCGCCCCAGCAGGTCGAGGTAGGCCTCCCAGCCACAGTCCAGGGCCTCCACGGCGTAGATGGTCCAGAACGCAAACCCGCCCCTCGGCAGCACCTCGTGGAGCAGCACGTCCCAGGCCGCGCAGAAGCGCGGTGTGCCCGCCTGGCCGCGCCACCCGGGCAGGCGCCACAGGGCCTGCGGGAGGCTGCCCGGGCAAGTGCACAAGAAGTACAGCAGCGCCGCGTCGCACGTCTGCTGCCGCGGCGACGGGAGGGTGAAGAGAGTAGAATCGTCCAGGTCCGTGAACACGACGCGCCGCACGGGCGACTCGTCCCCCGCCTGGCCCAGCCGCAGGAGCACGTTGGCGGGCTTCTGGTCGAACGGAAACAGCCCGGCCCCGAGGACCAGGCGCTGCAACAGGCCTGCCACCGGCTGCAGCACGGCGGTGGCAAACGTCTCGGCCCGCGGCGGGCACCCCCACCGCGTGAGATCGCAGTCGAACTCCTCGAGGTGAATCAGCACCAAGCAGTGGCCGGCGGCCACGGTGGCGGGCAGGTCCGCCGGGCAGTCGCAGCCCCTAGCCTCCAACAGCAGCCTGACCGTCTGGGCCACCGGGCCCCCGGCCGAGTCCGGCAGCCTAGACTAAGACAGCGCGGCGTCGCAGGCCAGGACCTGGAGCTGGTACAGGGCGGGGCCGGCCCCCAGACGATGCAGCCGCCGGTAACCCGCTTCCTCTAGGCGCTGGCAGTCGCTGGTCAGCTTCACCGCACAACCCTGGCCCCGCCTGAACACGACTCCGTACGTGCCTTGGCCTAGCACGGGCAGGCCGTGCAGAGCCCGCAGGGCGGCCTGGGTAGCGGCGGGGCCCAGGTACACTAGCGGGGCCTCGCCGGGGGCCTCGCCGGGGGCCGGCCCGCGGGCCGGCGTAGCGCTCGGTGTGCCGAGCATGGGCGGTGGCCCTGGCACGCGAGGTTTCTGGGGGGGGGCGGTAGCCGCCGGGCCCGCGCCGGACCCGCGCCGGACCCGCGCCGGACCCGCGCCGGGCCCGCGCGGGGGGGGGGCGTCGGGGGTCGCGGGCAAGGGAGGGGGAGGGAGGAGCGGGGGGGGGGGGGGGAGCCACCGACCACGGCCGAGGGGGGGCGGGGGGGGGGGCGTCGGGGGTCGCGGGCGGGGAGGGGAAGGGGAGGGAGGGGCGGAGCCATCGACCACGGCCGGGGTCAGGGAGGGGGGCTGCGGCGTGGGGAGGGAGCGGGGGAGCCAGGGCAACCGCCCCCCCCCCCCCCCCCGGCCCTGGTCCGTGGCTCCGCCCCCGCTCCCTCCCCCCCCCCCGGGCCCCCCCCCCCCGGCCCCCCCCCCACGGGCCCCACGGGCGCCCCGGCGTCGGTGGCCTCGATTAATACCAGGCCGTAAGCTTGATGACGACGGAACGCCCGGCCCCCGAGACCTTTGCGTCGTTGTTGCGCACGTGGAAGTCGCGCGCGGGTGGGTTGGTACACAGGCCCGAGGGCCGGCCCGGGTCAGGGGGCGAGGGCAGACCCGAGGGCAGGCAGGAGGGCGGGCCGGAGGGCGGGCCCCGCCAGCGCGCTCTGCGCCCGCGCGGGCGCGCGGAGCGGCCGGGCGACGACGCCGAAACCCCCCAGCTGCGCGCCGAGCTGGACAGGCTAAGCGCTACGACCGAGGTGCTGGTCCGCCGCGAACTCACCTTCCACCTGGCTTACCAGGTGCCGGCCGAGGAGCTGCGGTGCCAAGGGGTGGACCTGGCGGGAAAGGCTGGAAAGGCTGCGGCTCCAGTCCCTGCGGGCGGAGGCCTTCTTCCCCCCGGCCTGCACGGGCGGGGACGGCGTGGAGGACCTGCCCCCCCTGCCGGCCCTGGTGTGGCAGACGTTGAAAGAGGTGCAGTCGCGGGGCGCCGAGGCGTCGTCCGGGGGGTCGTACACGGCGTTTGCCATGCCCCGGGACCTGTGCCTGTTGGAGCTGGAGGGGCTCTGCCGCACGAGCTCGAGCTGGCTGGTCACGCCCAAGGACGACGGGGTGCGCGCCCTGCTCCTGGTCCTGTACGACAAGCCCTTTGCCATCCTGCGCGGCAAGCCGTGGGTCACGGACCTGTGCCCCGAAGTGTCGTTCCTGGCGGGCGGCCCGACACCGAACGGGCCCGCGACTTGTGGCTGCTCGACACCGAACGGGTCGAGGTAGCCCCCGGGACCATTCTCTACCGCGTGTGTGACCTGCTGGCCTGCGGCCGGCGCTAGTACATGTCGCTCCCGTTCGGGCAGCGCCTGTGGCTGCGCGACGTGCTGCTCCGGGCCCACGCCAGTGACGGGGCGCGCCCGCGGCGGGAGGACTGGCCGTGCCTGGCCACCAAGACCTTCGTGCCCCTGCGCGACCTGCAGCGGGACCTGCTGCCGAGGCTGGAGCGCCCCGACGACGCCCGGGGCTGGGGCTTCGTCGAGCCCGGCGGCGGGGACCAGGACCTCGACGGGTGCCGTGTCCCGGTGGACGGGCTGGTGTTTGCGCGCGGCGACGCTCCGTACCGCGGCGGCGGCCAGCGCGCGCTCCGCAAGTGGAAGTTCGAGCAGCCCACGCTGGACCTCGAGGTGCTGCGCGCCGCGCGCACCGAGCGGGGCTACTGGGTCTGCTGGGGGCTGCGTTGCCCGGCGCTGCGCCCGGGGCGGCCGGCGTTGCACAGCGAGGTGGCGTTCGACTGGGCCCTCATTGGGCAGGGGGCCAGGCGGGCGGTGGAGGACTACTGAGGGGCGTGGCTGCTGCGCGGGCCGCCCCCGGCCCACCCCGGGCCGGAGGCCACCTTCTACGCGCCGCACCACGAGCTCTGCCTCGTCCACCGGCAGGCCAGGGCACTGCCCGGGGTCTGGGCCTGCTGCCACTACCGGCAGAAGGACGGGGTCTGGCGCGTGGTCCGGCTCATCTTCGAGGCTATGCCGGGCGACCAGCACACGGCGGACAGCCGGGCCTGGCCGGTGGACTGTGTGCGAGAGCCCGGCCGGGGCGCCGGCCAGGGCCTGCCGTCGGGCCTGCCGTCCGTGTGCTCCCTGCCGCAGGCGCTCGAAGAACTGCTGCGCTACAAGGAGGCGGGCGCGGGGGCCAACCTCACGCCCCGCCACCTGTGCTTCCGCGTCTGTGGCACCGACGTGCAGGAGGCGGGCTCCGTCGTCGGCCTGGCGTACGCGCTGCCGTGGCAGGACCACGCGGTGGGGCTCGAGGGCCCAGTGCTCCCCCCGGCCGCCGGGGGCACGCAGACCTTTGCAGCGCCGGCCTTGGCCGCCTGCTACACGCACGAGGAGCTGCAGCAGCTCAGGCCCGTGCCGGGCTCGGTGTGGGAGGTAGCGCTGACGGCCGGCCCCGCCGGCTGGCACCCCCGCCCCTTGCACACGCGGGCCAAGAAGGAGGCCAACTTCCACACCACCGTGCTGCAGGCCCTGCGCGCGGTCGCGTCGTGCGCGACCCTGGACTCTCTGCTGGCCCTCGACTTGGGCGCGGCCGCCCCGCCCGGCGGCGCCCCCCCCGGCGGCCCCCCCCCCCCCCCGCCAAGCGGCACCGGCACGGCGGCGAACGGACCGCCTGACCCCCCTGGGTTGGCCGGCCGGCCGGGGAAGGGGCGGGGGGAGGGGCGCACCTTCCCCTGACCCCGAGGGGGGGGGCACGAGCTCTCTCCCCCCGCTCTCTCCCCTCCTCTCCCCCTTCCTTCCACCCCCCCTGCTGGCGATGTCCACCCCCCTGGTTTGCCCCGGTACCTGACAGTGTAAAGTAAACCAAGGAATTCTGCTGGCTTGTCTCCACTCTCTTCGTCCATGCCGTCTGACAGCAGACCATTGTATAGGTACGCGGCGGCGCCACAGAACCAGGCCCGCGTGTACCCGATGCCGCAAGAAAACCGGACCGTCGTTCCCCCAGTGCCGCGGCGCAGCTCCACCCGAGCCTCTGTGCCTGACTCCCAGGCTCAGCTCTGTACTGACTGCCTGGGTTCTGGTGCACTAGGTACCACGCTGCGGTGGTGGTCGCCCTTCATCGCCCTCGTGCTGCTCGGCCCCTTATCCGTAGCCACGCTTGTGGTGGACATTGTACACATGTTTGACGAGAGCGGCGGCCAGATGACCAAAGTCTACCAAACCGTCTCGGCGATGAACGGGGTGGTGATGTCCTTGCTGGCAGTGCTAGTGCTTACCTCTCTCTTGTCACTCTTGTCCGAACGCGGGGTTGCCCAGGGCGCAGCGGAGCAGTACCAAAAGCCGGAAGCCTCCCCCAGCACAGGTAACTGGAAGTCTATGCGGGCGGCCGTCGCGCGAGTGCAGACCAAGGTGTCGGTACTAGCAGCCACCCGCGATCGGTGCGAGGCTGTGGTTCATGTCGACCTCCTTCTTATTCGCTACTTTGCTGCAGATCATCGCCTTTGCCTTCATCATCCGCGTCCAGTACGAGAGTCCCAAGCTACTCGGAGTGGACGAGGAGCAGAAGTGGAACGTGAGCCTCCGGGATGGCAACGGCACGGCCATCTGCAGCCAGTGCGTCCTGCAAGCGGTCGATACAGCGGCGGCGTGCGAGACCATGCGCCTGCTCAGCTGGATCTGGGGGATCGGCTTCTCCATCATGGCGAACGCGCTAGTGGTAGCCCAGTGGGCCACTCTGCCGTTCCTGACCATGACGATTCGCGTGTCCTACCCAGTCGTGGATGCAGCCGCCAAGGAGCCCAAGCCCACCGTCACAACTAGCCTGATGCAAGGCCAAGAGACGACGGACAGTCAAGAGATGGAAGCGGGACCCCGACTATACAAGTGATATCCAAGTTTTTGTTCGGCAGTTTTAATTAAAGTACGGGTGCCGGCACTGAGACAGGAAAAAGCAGAAACGTGGGTTCCCCCTCAGGCCGTCTTCTGCGACTTGCGCGGGGGGCGGTCCGCGCCGGTGGGGCCGGCGGCGCGTTTCCGGGGGGAGCGGCCGCCCTTGTCCTGGTGCGCCGGCGCGCCGCGGGCGAAGGCATCTTCGAGGCCGGCCAGGCAACGGCCCTCGACTAGGTTGTACGAGCGGTTGACGTCGGCCAGCACGATCTTCTTGCGGTTCTGCGAGTCGGCGTACGCGACGCAGCGCCGGGTGAGGTCGTGCACTACTTCATCCAACAGCTTGGTCGCGTTGGCGCGCAGGCTCGACGTCTGGCAGCGCCGGATGCCGCTGCGGCGCAAAAAATGCTTCACCTCCGACGGGCGCAGCGGGCCGGGGGCCTGGCTCTTCTTGCGGTGCCGCACGGCTATGCCGTGCTTGCTCTTGTAGGCTGTGGCCTTGCTCTTGCGGCCCCCCTTCTTGCACTCGCTGGCCACGTCGGCCGCGGCCGGCTCCTGCGCCGTGGCGGCGGGCGCCTCCCGGCCGCGGGGGGCGGGCCTCTCTGGGTCCTCTTCTGCTTCGTCCGGGGCGGGCCCCCGCCGGTCCTCTTCTGCTTCGTCGTCGGGGGCGGGCCCCTCCGGTTCCTCTCCGCCTGGCGCGGGCTCGGGCGGGCTGCCGGCGGAGGAGGGCGCCTCGGCGGGTTCGTCGGTCGGCTCCGCCTGGGGAGGCCGGGGGGGCGTTCTTGTCACGGGGCATCAGGGGGCGCAGTGGAAAAAGATGTTCTGGCTCTCGTGGGGGGTGCACGTACGTTAGGCGGGACGTGTGTTGTGCGCGTGTCCCGTGCCAGCTGCCCCGGCGGCCGCCCGGGCGGCGGGCTGCGCCAGGGGGGGGGGGGGGGAGGAGGCGGGTGCGGCCCCCCCTCCCCGCCCGTGGCCCGCACCCCCCGGCCTGCCCCCCTCCCGCGCGGCCCGCCGCCTCCCGGGCCCGCCTCCCGGCCCGCCCCCCTCCTCCCTCGCCCCTTGTTCCGTACCCCCTCCCGCGCGCCGGGCAGGCGGGCGGGCTAGCCCGCGCGTGCGCACACTAGGCTAAAACCCGCAGGGGGATGTCCGGCGGCGCCGGGCAGGAGAGGTAAAGCGCGCCCGGCTGCCGTTCCTGCAGCATTTGCAACCAACCCCGGCTCCCTAGGCCTGGTAATGGGGACGCGGAGCAGGCGCGCAGGCACCAGGACAACGTGGAGGAGGTGCTCCAAAGCGAGAGCGGTCCGGTACCGCTGGTGTCACAATTCCTGAGCCGCACCGACTTCGTCAAAACCGCCGTGGCCGTCCGAAGGGCCCTCCAGCAGGATTTGCCCCTGAGCAAGGCAAAAGACCTGCTGCTCAGCTACCTGCACTGGCGATGCCTGCGGGATGGACCGGAAGGGAGCCAGTGCGCGCTAGCAGCCGCCCTGCAGGACTTCCTAGACAACCGGGCCCGGCTGGTCCAGGAAATGGCCAAATGGCTGGGCACAGGCTATAGGCCACCACTGCTCAACTAGGACAAAAGGTGGGAGCGGGCCGCCGCCGACCTGAAGGACACCCGCTCGCTCGTGTTCCGCCCCTTGCTCCTGCCGCCACCCGCGGACGCCAAGGTAGGCGCGCCCCCGTCCGCGCCCGACGAGCAAGAGCTGGCGCACTACTGGGGTGCGCTCGGACGGGCCGTCAGGCTGGTGCTCGGCGACCGCGACGGCCTGCACCAGCTCGTCCTCGGCCTGGGCCGCGGCCAACCGCGGGGGCTGGTCCGGCTTCTCGGGTCCTGTTTTCCCATTTGTTACTCTGACTCGGTCCGTGTACACCACCTGGTGTGCCAGGGCCTAGTGCTCGAGGGTAAGCTATCTCTCCGACCCCCGCGCTCCGACGACGAGTTCCTGCCGGCGAGCGCGACGCCCGTGCACCCCTTGCTCTCGAGCGTACGGAGGCTGTCGTTCACCGAGATGGAGCTGCGCGAAAGGAAGGGGGAGGGCTGGGACGAGGGCGAGGGTGAGGGCCCCGCCCTAGAGCTCAGGAAGTGCGACGAGCTGCGCGAGCTGGTGTTTGCACGGGCGAGGGCCAACGCCAAGGGGCTTCGTCTCTCGGTGGAGCACTGTCCAAAACTCAAGACCGTCAACACGTCGCAGGACGCGGGCACGGAGCAACCGGTGCGGGTGGACATAGCCCACTCCGCCTCCGACGGCCTCTCCCTGTTGCCGGGGCGCAGCGAGCTAGCCCTGACAGTGTCCGACTGCCCCTACCTGCATTTTCTGTGCTGGCCAGAACTCAAATCGGCCGCTGGCCGCGTCTCGCTAGTGCTGCAAAACTGTCCCGCCCTCCAGCAGATCACTTTCCCTCAGCTCAGCCAGGCCGGGAACCTCAGTCTACAAGCGGGTGAAGAGCGGGAAGCGGGCGGCCTGGCGGCGCTGACGCAGCTGGATTTGCCTCTGCTAGCAGAGGTAGCAGGGGAGCTCAGGCTGCAGTTTGAGCAGTGCGGGGCGCTGCGCGGGTGCCGCCTGCCCCTGCTAGCGAAGGCCGGGGTCCCCAGCGCGCAGGCGGCGGTGGGGGCGGACGCGGGCGGCGCGTTCCCGGACTGGGGCGAGCAGGCCGTCGCCACGAATGAAACTCCGCCCCCGCGGGCCCCGCGCGGGCGGACGGCCCCCGGGGCCCCCGGGGCCCCCCGGGCTCTCCGGGCCACGCGCAGGCAGACAGCCCCCCGGGCCCCGGGGGCGCCGGGGCTCAGCGCCTCCTTCGTCGGCTGCGCGGCTCTGGAGTATTTCGAGCTACCGGCCCTCCTCAGTGCAGAAGCACTCTCTCTCAGCTTTGACAAGTGTCCAGAGCTAACCGAATTCGGCCTGCCCTGGCTAGATGCTACGGGTCGCCAACTAGAAGCACGCTTTGTTACTTGCGGGAAGAAGCTACGACGATTCGCGCTGCCGGAGCTGCAGTCGGTGGGCACCAAGGGCCTCCAAGATCCGCTGTCCCTCTCGCTGAGCTTCTCCGATTGGTCCGGCCTAGCTAGCTGCTTGTTACCCAAGCTAGAAGAGGTCAAGGGAGACCTTAAGCTCACTTTCTTGCAATGTCCAGCACTGGTCGAATGCGGGCTGGCAGCCCTGGCCTCGGTCGGCCGCAACGTCGAGCTGACCTTTGCCGGCTGCGACCTCCTCTCAACCTGCGGCCTCCCTGCGCTACGGAGCCTCGGCCTGCCCACGGGCGGCTCACTCGTGGTGACATTCGAGCGGTGCCACGCTCTGTGGGAGTTTGCGGTGCCCTTGGACCAGCGGCCGGAGGCTGACGGCAAGGCGGCAGGAGCTCTCAGGGAGCTATGCCTCTATGTCACGGACTGTACATCCCTGCAACGCTTGGGCCTGCCAGAGAAGCTTCCGCACTGTCTAAGGCTCAGGCTGACGCTGGCCTGCTGCCCCCAGCTCCAGGAACTAGCGATACCAGCCCTGCCGCGTGTCCAGGAGTTGCTGCTGACGGTCGAGGACTGCAAGTCGCTCACACGCCTCGCGCTGCGCGAGCTCGGACGGGGGTGCTCCTTCCTCATGCTGCACGTAAGAAACTGCCCTGTGCTACGAGACCTTGATATTCTGGCCCCGGTGCCGGTCGACAGTGCGAACGTCGTGGTAGGGCCCTGCGAGGAACTAAAGTTATCCACCGAGTGGAAATCATCCAGTCGCTCGGCCCTGCTAGACCTGAGCAAACGTCTCAGCGAGCGGCAGGGCACGCCTAGCTTATCCCAGGGGGGGGGACTCGTCGGGTGTCCGGGCTTTGCCAAGTGAGGGCTACCCGAAAGGGTCCAAGCGACAAAAGACGGCGCACACCTAGTGTGTGTCTCGGGGGGGGGGGGGAAGCCCTTTTCGCTCTGTTTTAATAAAAGTTTGTCCACGGTCGGCACACCGCTCACACCCCAAAAAACCTGCCTCCTCTCGCCGGCCGGCCCACTCTCTCCTGCTCTCCCTGCTCGCTCGCTGGCCGGGCAGTGCGCGGTGCGCGGCCGAGGGGGGTTCAAAAGTCCACGTTGGTGTCGAAGCGGTGGTGGTCGACCCCTTGCAGCGCGGCCACGACCCCGCTCCGCCCCGCGTACGAGGCCTCGCGGCGCTCGAAAAAGTTGGCCGACGTCCGCATCGAGATCATGTCCATCCAGGGGAAGGGGTTCTCGGCGTGCCAGAGCTTGGCGTAGCCCAGGGCCACGAGCAGCCGGTCCGTGATCATCTTCACGTACTCGAGCAGCAGCTCGGCGTTGAGCCCAATGATCTCGCTGGGCAGGCTGGCGCGCACAAACTCGGCCTCGACGGCCAGGGCGCTCCGGGCCATGGCGTGGACGGTGGCCGCCGGTAGCCGGAACTCGGGTTCCAGGTACTGGGTGTACACCAGGCACGCAAAGTCACAGTGCAGCCCCTCGTCCCGGCTGATCCACAGGTTGGACGCCGCCAGCCCGGGCAGCAGGTTGCGTTTCTTGAAGTAGAACACGCCGCAGAAGGAAGCGGAGAAGAAGACCCCCTCGACGAACGCAAAGACGACCAGGCGTTGCGCGAACGGGGCGTCGCTGCGCATCCACTCCAGCGCCCAGTCGGCCTTGGCGCGCACCGCCGGCAGCGTGTCGATGGCGCGGAACAGCTCCTGCTTGCGCGCCGCGCCGGTCACCAGGGTCTCGATCAGCAGGCTGTGCATCTCGGAGTGGATCGCCTCCATGCACAGCTGGACGCTGTAGAAGCACCTGATCTCCGGCACCTGGATCTCTTGCTGGAAGCGCAAGCACAGGTTCTCCATCACGATGCCGTCGCTGGCGGCAAAGAAGGCCAGGATCATGTCCACGTACCCGCGCTCATTAGGCGTCAGCCTCTCCTGGTAGTGCAGTGCGTCCTCGCTCAGGTCCACCTCCTCCGCCGTCCAGAAGCTCGCGAGGTGCTGCTTGTACATCTTGTACGCCGCGGGGTACCGGATGGGGAAGAGGGTGTAGTTGGCGTCGGTCCGGGCCAGGAGGCGGGGGCCCCCCGCGGCCCCGGACGGGCCGCCCGCCGCGGCGCCCGCGCCGGCGTCGTCCCCCGCCGGCGTGCCAGACAGAGCGGCTTTCTTGGGCTGGTGGCCGGCCCCATTGGGCCACGCCCCCTCCTCGGGCGACGCTCCTTCTTCTGGCAACGTGCCGGCGGCCACGGCGGCCGCGCCGGCGTCGTCCTCCGCCGGCGTGTCAGAAGAAGTGAGTTTTCTTTTCTTGTGGCTGGGCCCGTTGGACCATGCCCCCTCGGGCGACGCCCGCTCCTTCGGGCCAGGACCCGGCGGGCTCGGGGCGCAGCTCGGGCTCGGGGTGTCGCTCGGGCTCGGTGTCCGCCATCTCCCCCGTGCTACTGCGGGGTCGGAAAATGAGCAGCCCCCGTGCCGTGCCCCAGCAGCGCCCCCGGGGAGGGGGGCTGCGGCCGGCGTGCGTCGTGGCTGCGCTCTCCACCCCCCCGGGGGCGCTGGCCCCCTCCCGTAGGCGCGCAGGAGGGGGGAGGGGGGGGGCCGCCTCCGGCGTGCGCCGTGGCCGGAGACCGACAGGCCGCCGCCGCTCCCTCTGGCTGCCCCGCCGGCACACACACGCGCGGGGGCGCGTGCCACCCCCTCCCCGGCACGGAGGAGGGGTGGGGGGGGGGGGGGACGGGGGGGGGGGCGTGCGCAGACGGGGGGCGCAGGCCCCCCGCCCCGGGCGCGCGCCTGCCACCCCCGCGCCCAGCGCTGCGCCTGCCGCTGCCCCCGCCACTACCTCCCGGGGGAGGAAAAGCGGGCGGGGGGAGCGCGTTCCTCCTCCTCTCCCCTCCTTGCCATCGCCTGCGCCCTCCCCCCTCTCCGCCGCCTGCCCGGGCCCTGCTGTGCGCTTCGAGGCCCTAGCTAGGCAAAGTCGGGACGAACAGCCGGGGAAGGCGCGCGCCCGCATGATCTCCACCCCGAACAAGCGTGCTGTGGGCGTACCCGCCGTTGGCGCCAATCAACGACCAGCGAAGCGTTGTAAGGTCTGCTCTGCTGGACCCAAGATTCACATTGTGGTGACCATGGGGGAAGGTCGTTCCTACGTGCCGGCGCTAGCCCGGGCTTGCTGGGGCCTACAAGAGACACGAGGGGACGGGGAGGCGAAGCACTCCTGGCACGTTCCACAGTGCACTGCACCATCCGGCGTGCTGCAGGGCCGTCCAGGGCTGGAGCTGTTCGCTGCCAGCCGGCCGAGTGGCAAAGCCCCCGAGCCTACCTGGAAAGCTTCTCCGGCGACTTTGAAGTAATCGTGATAGAAGTAGGGGGGCGGGGCCTGCTCCCAAACCTGAGAATCTGCAGTGCGTTGGAGCACCTCTTCGGGGAAAGGGGCGAGCTGCCCCGCTTTCAGGGCCTGCGCTTTGACGTGGTTGGGTTGGGCTGCGACTTGCACGCCGCTCCTAGCCGAGCCATGCAGGAATTCAAAGCCTGGCGCGTTCTCAGACAGACAGCTCCCCAAACACTGGCTCTTCCCCAGCGGTCGGATGAGTGGACAGGGGAATTCGTGGCTTCTCTCTCCCGAGACCCGCTGGCCGCCTTGGTACAGCAGGGGCAGCCCCTCGATTTATTGAAGAAGGCCTACATCTGCCTGAAGACGGCCGATAGCCCTATGTACCAGCACAACGTTGACAGGCTTCGGCCGGTGATTGAATCCCAATTAGTGGCCTGTCTTGGTCCGAAGCTTGAGGACTACCCGTCCTTACAGGAAATCCATACCATGCCTAGCAACCAGCAGAAGCTACGAGAGTTGCTTGGTTACCTGGCCGGATATTATTCAGTGTCGGTGGACAGAGGGTGGGCGTCGTCGCTCCCCTTGCCGGCCCAGCATCTGCAGCACGCCGTTTCATTCCTGGACCGACCAAGCCTGTCTGCGCTCAGCCAGACCTCGCGGTCCTTGTTCCAGTTGACGACACCAGCCTGGGACAGGGGGGAACAGGGCCTAGATAACCAGGCCGTGCAGCTAGCCACCGATTACCGGCTACCACCGCGTAGCACAGGAGGAAGCTTCGAATGGACACGGCCTGTGTTTAGCACACACGTGGCCACCAACCCCGGGGCCCGCTGGACGGCACAAATCCGCGTGTCAGTAAATTACGGCAGGGAAACCGCCGAAGTCGCACTGCTGAAAACAGCGGAAGGCCTGACAGCGACAGTGCTCAAAGCGTCGCTGTGCCTCCTCCTCCTCCCGTCTCTGCACCTTACACACCCACAAATACAGCGCTGGGTCCAAGTGCGCCTCTTGAACTTTGCAGGTGCCGCTGCGTATCACTGCTTAGCCGGGGTTACGCGGGAAGCCCTAGCCGTTCTAGCTGCTCCACCAGGGGGGCTTGTCCAGGCCAAGCACGATATCTACACCGAGGAAGGACAATACGGTTGGTATAGCAGGCTTTATTGTCCCGAGGGTCTGCACCCCCCTAACACTCACCGACAACTTCCGCTCGCGAGCGCTGGACCAGCCCCAGCCTAGCCAGAAGCCTGGGGGCGTCCGGCCTGACTCGGGTAACCCCCTGTCGGGACACTGGCGGCTCTGGGCGCCGTGGCTCGGCCGAGGCTTTAGCCGGGACACCAAGCGCCGGTCGAGGCTGGGGCTTGGCCGGGGGACGCAGGCCGGGGGCTGCGCAGGAGACGCCTCTGTCGTGCGGTGGCCAGCAGAGCTTCTTCTAGTCTGGCTCTGGCTGTGCCTGCTTTAGTTCGGACCAGGACGGAAAAGGGGCCTACCACTCCTGTCCACCGTCAGCTCTTAATAAGAAGTACCTTGGGGAAAAATAGACATTCATTATTAGCCTGCTGGCAGTGTGTTCCGGTGGCCAGTACAGGAGGTGAGCGGGGGGTGTGCCCTCCGGCCTGCGCACGTGGGCTAGGCGACGCCTGCCTCGTCGAAGACCTGCTGAGCTCTGACCAGCCCCCGGCCGAAGCCGCGGGCGCGTGTGCACGGGCCCCCGGCCGAAGCCGCGGGCGCGTGTGCACGGGCCCCCGGCTACCCCTCGGCCGGGGCCAGCGCCCGCCGGCAGGCCGCCTCCAGCAGCGCCTCGTCGTCCTGGTGGTACAGGTTCACCTGCCGCAAGGCACCTCCGACCAGGCGCTGCACGCGCGGGGGAGGCTGGCCGCCGTGCGCCGCCCGGTAGGCAGCCGCCGCGTACTTGCCGGCCCGGATCAGCAGCCCCGTGAGCTCGGCGCCCCTGGGCGCGGGCGCCGGCGCCAACCGCAGCAGGACCTCGGTCAAGCCCAGCTCCGCCCGTGGCACCGCCTCCGCCGGCAGCGCCGGTGCTCGCGGGGCCAGGGTGCCAGCGCCCGGCGCGCCCTCGGGGCGGGCCTCCGGCCCGGTCGACTCGTCGAGCGGTGCGCCGGCAGCGCCGCGTGGCTGCCCAGCGCCTGCTCGAACGTAGCACAAACCCCCGCGCGCTTTAGCAGCGCGAGCGCCCGCCTGGCGTTGTTCCGTCGCTCGTCACTGACGAACATGATGTCGCGGGCATCCAGCGCCAGCCCGCCCTCCTGCAGCTGTTGCTGGTACAGATCCACCGTGGTCTGATACACGCGGAAGACGGCCTGCTGGTTAGCCGCGACGCTTTCGCACCTGAGCTGCAGCTGCTTCTGTTCCAGTTCCCAGCCGGCCTCCAGTGCTTCGCGCCTGAGCTGCAGCTGTTTCTGTTGCAGGGCCCAGCCTGTCTCCAGTGCGGCCAGCTCTTCTTCGCAAACCACGCGCTTGAGGAGGGCCAATTCCCGCTTCGCTGCTAGCAACTCTCGCTCCGACTCTAGCAGTTCCAAGCACTGCCGCTTCACGGCCGGCTCCGCTACCTCCTGCGGCGGTGGTGGTGGCACCTGGACCGCACCTGCCGCCGGTACGGCGGCCAGCGACGATGTGATCACCGGCGCAGCGCTAGGCAGCGCGGGCTGCGCCGTGCTCACCCCCGCCAGCAGCTCGCGCCTGGTAGCCTCCGACAGCTCCTGCCGCCTGAGGGGCAGGGCCTGCTCCAACTCATGGTCGCCGGCGCAGGCACGGGTCGCGAGGTTCGCTTGCTCATGCCGAACGCGGCGGGCCGCGGGCCCGGGCAGCAAGGGCAAGATCTTCATCAAGTCGCAGAACTGGTAACAATCCACGGGGATCCCCCTTTTCCCGTCACTACGCTTGAACGCGATTTTTTTGGACACTGCACCAAGATGGGGTTCCGTCAATTTCTCCTTCAGTCTACCATAATCTTTTCTAGCAACCTTGGTCGAACAGCCCTTGAGGGCTGCGATGACGTCGGCGATGGCATAGAAACCTGCTTGCTGGCGTTGGATAGTTTTCTTCAGGGTTTCTTCACTCAGGCCCATGAGCAAGGGGTTATCTTGGATGGCGGCGTTGGTGGCCACCGGCGCCACCGCGCGTGGTGGCTGCGCGTCAGCAAAAACCTGCCCCTCCGGCTCATCGCCCTCTGTTTCACTCCCAGAAGACGAGGACTCCACCGCCGCGGGCTCGGACTCGGCGGAAGGACGACGGCGCTGGGCACGCGTCCGCATCTTGACGGACAGCTCGTTCAGCCGGTTCTGCATCGGTACCACGCTCCGCACGGGGGTTGTGGGGCGGCTGCACGCACGCGGCCGACGGAGTGCGGGGAGTGGGGGGCGGCTGATGGGGCGGCAGGCTCCCCCACCTCCCACCCGGCACACGCTCGCTGCCGTTTCCCCGTGACGGTAGGGAGGGGGAGTACCCTCTCTCCCCCGTCTGCTCTCCCTCCCTCTTCTCTCTCCCCCCCCCCCTGTCCTGTGCGCTGCGGCCAGCGCGGTCATCGCGACGGGTTCATCCGGCCTCGGCTGGGCCACCGCCGCGAACGCCGTACACACTGTGGGCGCGTGCCCGGCACTGCTGTCGGCCGCTCGTGTTGGCCCGCCGGTGCCGTGCGTGCTGTACGTCGAGGTGCGCGACGTGGACGCGCCCGTGCTCACGTGCCCGGACCTGACGGTGAACACGCTGCCGGGCCTCGGGTACTGGAGCGGCACGTCCCCCAACGTGACGGTGACCGACAACTTCGACGCGACCGTGGTCACCACGTACGCGCTGGCCGACCCGCTCGCGTACACGGGGCCGGACGCCTTCCACACGCTGGTGCGCACGTACACGGACACGTACGGCAACACGGGGTCGTGCCAGTTCGACGTGCGGGTGCTGGACGACCAGGCGCCCGTCTTCACGGTGTGCCCCGCCGGGCAGGTGCAGAACATCAGCGTGGGCACGGCGGGCTACGACCTGGACCTGACGGCGTGGTACGCGGCGACCGACAACTCGGACCCGGCGCTGAGCTTCACGTACGAGGTGCTGGAGGGCCAGAACTACACCAACTACACGCAGACGCTGCCGCTGCTGCAGATCTCGCGCGTGCCGTACGAGCTCACGGCGCGCATCACGGCGTACGACGACCACTCGGGCCTGTCGACGCAGTGCACGCTGCGCTTCGCGCTGCTGGACGCCTCGGCGCCCGTGCTGGCGTGCCCCGCGCCCACCACGGACCTGCGGCTGAGCGAGTACTACTCGTACGACCGCGACCTGGCCTGGGACGCCACCGCCGGCCACTGGTCCTTTGGCGACCAGGTCCAGGTGCAGGCGAGCCTGGCCGCGCCCATCGTGCTGCCGGGCGTGTGCGCCGTGGACGGCGGCGCGGCCGCGAACCCGTTCGCGCCGTGCCCGAACTGCTCGAATGATGCTGAAATATTTGCAGCAGCAGAATGTATTAGAGAGAGTCTAGCTGTAGGTCATGTTAGACAGCCTGGAACTCGGAATTCCGCAAAAAGGTCCGGTCGAATTATATGAGGATAACACCCAAACAATTCTCGGGCGGCAGGCGAACGGGGATTATCCGGACCACGCACCAAACATTTGCCTCTCGAAATACATTGCATCCATCTGTTACAATCCCCGAAGATAGCTCAATAAAAAGTCGGTAATACAACCAGACACAAATCCCCAAAAGAGAATGATGTCTCGTTATATTAGCTCAGTGAAGCCGAAAAGAAAACGGCAACAGACCAAGGTTAAAATGGCATTAGGTCAAATCCGGCCAAACGATATTGAAAATAATGGGAAAAAACTAGGTGCACCTGACACCAGAAAAAGGATACTTTTTACCGGCTATCCGGGGGGTGATGCCTAAACATCATTCACAGAGAGATGGTGAGATAAAGTTTATTAAAGTAAGTACTAAGAAACAAATCGGTGATTTACTCATCGAACCCGGCGTTAGCTCGTGATCAGTTCGTATACTTATTGAACAAATTCACGGTTGTCATTCCGGCATCCCCGGATTGATTATGGGTGTTTCACCGATGACAGTGTTTTGTGTTTTGTTTTTCTTTGTGTTCTCTTTGTGCTAGTGTGTCCTCTCCTATAGGTGTTGATCTGGACGCATTGGACGATCGGATCGTAGGATAGCGGCCGTTGGCGGAGGGGGGATCCGGGCTTTGCCGGGCGCGGGTGGCCGCGCCACCCCAACCAGACTTTTCTGGCGGGCCCGGGGCGTCGGACACTGGAGAATTTTATTTCTACGCAAAGAATTGATCGCTTTCTTTCTTTTCACTTTTTTCGCACACCCCTACCATATTTATGTTATATTTTTCTTGACTTTCAAGTTTGGTACCCCTTACGGGAAGCGCCACGCCTTGAAAATTTTTTTTTTACGATGTTAGACTAGACTGAGTATACTAGCCGGTGATATCGTCACTGAGTTATGACAAATAACTAAGGGGGAGCGTTATTCCTATTTCATTTCCGACGTTTCCCGGAGTTACCGTTACTAGGGTAGTCTGATTTGTCATAAGGACGGATAGTACTAATTCCACTTAATTATTTGACTAGTGGACACTATACTTTGCCACTCTGTAGTAGTGGCAGTACTATGATGAACTTAATCAGTCTTTGCAGAAATTTCTAGATAAGTAGTCAGTAACTGGAGTACAGTCATTATACTAGGCTTTCCCTCCAGCTTATTTGAAAGTTCCGTTACGCTTATCTTAGTTTTGCGACGTGACGTACTGTAGTCAGTTGTCAGAATTCTCTTTATCAAATTACCTCTCCCTTTCGTATGAATAACTGTGTGAGACAGGACCGGTGGACTCTGAAAGGAGTCGGTAAAGGCCTCTTTAATGAGCATGCTGAGTTGCTCAAAGTCAGGACTTCTTATAAAATATTGTTGTTGATGAAACGGCAACAGGCGTAAAAAGTCGTACTACCGGTCACTTATCTTAATATTATCGTTTTCAACCGCCGGCTCAAAGTAATTACACTGAAACACATATAACCATATCTTGACTAGATACAATTCACCTATATATACATCACTGTGTATAAGGGTATAAGAAAAGTGGTATATTTACCTATCTGCGCCTACAGAATGGAACAGAAAGAGAAAGGGAAAAGGACAAATAAGAAATTAAGAATTGATGAACAATTGTAAGTTAAAAAACATGGGATGCTACAGTTTAAAGTCATGACCAAGACAGGCGAACATGGGGTGGAACAGTTTAAAGTCGTGCACCAAGAGCGGATGTAGTGTAGCATCATGCTCAGGACTTTTATGTATACATATATATATATATATATATATATATATATATATATGTTGTTATTATTATTATTATTATTATTATTATTAGGGAGTACATAGGCCATCGGTCCTTTCCATGGGCTGATTGGTATAAAGCTCCTAGAGTAATGTTCTATGCCGTCACTTCCTTTATTCCACCGATTGGTGTGGAGACTTTCCTTATGGAATGGAGGACTGGATGCACATGGCCTTTTGGCTCAGCAATTGGCAGGAGATACACTATTATTATTATTATTATTATTATTATTATTATTATTATTATTATTATTATTATTATTATTATTATTATTGGAACTGCCCTTGCGGGGGTGTCATTAGAGCCTATCGTCAATTCTTCGTACTCCCCTCACGGGTGAGACGATGGAGGCGCATGTGCAGAAATGCATCAGCCATTGACAGAGAAGCACCACTATTATTATTATTATTATTATTATTATTATTATTATTATTATTAACATACCGGTCTATTTCTGGACCAATATTTTCATTGAACATAGTATTACCGGCCCGTCTGGAAGTGTTGGAACTGCCCTTGCGGGGGTGTCATTAGAGCTTATCGTCAATTCTTCGTACTCCCCTTACGGGTGAGACGATGGAGGCGCATGTGCAGAAATGCATCAGCCATTGACAGAGAAGCACTATTATTATTATTATTATTATTATTATTATTATTATTATTATGGACACCGTGATAGCCCAGTGGTCAAGTTCTGCCATCTGGGCCCTGTCGCCAGTTCGATTCCCGTCGGTGCCACCAGTATTTTCATTGAACATACCGATCCGTCTGGACCAGTGTTTTCATTGAACATACCGGTCCGTCTGGAAGTGTTGGAACTGTCCTTGCGGGGGTGTCATTAGAGCCTATCGTCAATTCTTCGTACTCCCCTCACGGGTGAGACGATGGAGGCGCATGTGCAGAAATGCATCAGCCATTGACAGAGAAGCACTATTATTATTATTATTATTATCATTATTATGGACACCGTGATAGCCCAGTGGTCAAGTTCTACCATCTGGGCCCTGTCGCCAGTTCAATTCCCGTCGGTGCCACCAGTATTTTCATTGAACATACCGGCCCGTCTGGAAGTGTTGGAACTGCCCTTGCGGGGGTGTCATTAGAGCTTATCGTCAATTCTTCGTACTCCCCTCACGGGTGAGACGATGGAGGCGCATGTGCAGAAATGCATCAGCCATTGACAGAGAAGCACTATTATTATCATTATTATTATTATTATTGTTATTATTATTATCCCTGAAAGGTGTTGGAGAAGGGGGTGGGGGGTTTGGGGGAGAGGGAAAATGAAAATTGTGTACCCCACCCCCACCCCCACCATTTCCGCACCCCTGTCGGAATAAATCATGGTTTGTCGGAACGAGGCGCAGTTCGGAGCTCATATTTGCAGAGTGGTTAGCCCCAGACTCGATCTTGATGCTGATATGATTTTTTTGGAATTCACACAAATATTTTTGTTAGGGGAGTGTCCTGTATGCCAAAATTCCTTGTTTCTTTTCGCACCCTGTCGGAATAAATCATGGTTTGTGTGAACCAGCAGGAATTGGGTGGGTGGTTAGCTCCAGACTCGTGGGGAGCTCATATTGGCAGGGTGGTTAGCTCCAGACTCGATCTTGATGCTGGTATAATTTTTTTGGAATTCACGCAAATATTTGCGTTAGGGGAGTGTCCTGAATGCCAAAATTCCTTGCTTGTTTAGCCTATTTTCTGCACCCTCGTCGGAATAAATCATGGTTTGTCGGAACTTGGAGTCGGGAGCTCATATTTGCAGGGTGGCTAGCCCCAGACTTGATCTTGATGCTGGTATAGTTTTTTTGGAATTCACGCAAATATTTGCGTTAGGGGAGTGTCCTGAATGCCAAAATTCCTTGCTTGTTTAGCCTATTTTCTGCTCTCCCATCGGAATAAATCATGGTTTGTGGGAACCAGGAGGAGTTGGGAGCTCATATTGGCAGGGTGGTCAGCCCCAGACTCGATCTTGATGCTGATATAGCTTTTTTGGAATTCATGCAAATATTTGCGTTAGGAAAGTGTCCTGAATGCCAAAATTCATTCTTTTTTCCGCACCCCTGTCGGAATAAATCATGGTTTGTGTGAACTAGGAGGAGCTGGAAGCTCATATTAATGACAGGGTTGCTAGTCCCAGACTCGATGTTGATTCTGATATAATTTCTTTGGAATTCACGCAAACATTTGCGTTAGTGGGAGTGTCCTGAATGCTAAAATTCCTTTTTTAAAGCCTATTTTTTGCACCCCTGTCGGAATAAATCATGGTTTGTGTGAACCAGGAAGAGTTGGGAGCTCATATTGACAGGGTGGCTAGCCACAGACTGATATAGTTTTTTTGAAATTCACGCAAATATTTGCGTTAGTGGGAGTGTCCTGAATGCCAAAATTCCTTGTTTTTTCAGCATATTTTCTGCTCTCCATATAAATCATGGTTTGTGGGAACCAGGAAGAGTTGGGAGCTCATATTGGCAGGGTGGTTAGCAGCAGACTCGATCTTGATGCTGATATAATTTTTTTGAAATTCACGCAAATATTTGCGTTAGGGGAATGTCCTGAATGCCAAATTTCCTTGTTTTTTAGCACTACTTGCCGGTGCCTCCCTGCCGAACGGGGCAATTGAATGTACCATGTCGACGGGGCAGGGGGTCTCCGGTGGTCGATTGGGCCCACCCCCCGGGAACCCCAGCCCGCGATTGTACGTACCCGTTTTGGTCGCGGGTGGCACCCACACCAGAAAATTGATGTCTTGTGCCACCAGGCGTCGTTTACGCACACCAGAGGGAGTTAGCGGCTGTTATTTAGTGTATCTGACACTTCTTGATGAGCTCTCTTCGAAAATATAAAAATTGTGGCGCCTGGTGGCATACACACCGGAAATTCGAGGTTTTGCGCCACCAGGCGCCGTTTGCGCACATCCGAGAGAGTTTGACGCTGATGTTTGGTGTACCCGACACCTCTAGGTGCGCTCTCTTCGGAGATAAAAAAGTTTTGGTGGCGGGTGGCACAAAAACCAGAGATTTTAGGTTGTCATGCCAACAGAGCTTACATTTGCGATCTGCTGGTACCTCCGGCAATTGAACGTACCCTGTCGACGGGAAAGGGTGGGTCCAGGGGGCTCTCCCCCCGGGAACCCTAGCCAGAGGGGGGTAAGGGTGTGTGTGTGTGTGTGTGTATGTTGGGGGGGGGGGGGAGGGGGGGTGGGTGCGCGAAGCGCACCGCAAACCATCCTTTCAGGTGTTGGCGCAGCCCCTAGTTATTGTTATTATTATTATTATTATTATTATTATTATTATTATTAGGGAGTACATAGGCCATCGGACCTTTCCATGGGCTGATTGGTATAAAGCTCCTAGAGTAATGTTCTATGCCGTCACTTCCTTTATTCCACCGATTGGTGTGGAGACTTTCCTTATGGAATGGAGGACTGGATGCACATGGCCTTTTGGCTCAGCAATTGGCAGAAGATACACTATTATTATTATTATTATTATTATTATTAGGGAGTACATAGGCCATCGGTCCCTTTCCATGGGCTGATTGGTATAAAGCTCCTAGAGAAATGTTCTATGCCGTCACTTCCTTTATTCCACCGATTGGTGTGGAGACTTTCCTTATGGAATGGAGGACTGGATGCACATGGCCTTTTGGCTCAGATATTGGCAGACCATATTATTATTATTATTATTATTATTATTATTATTTAGGGAGTACATAGGCCATCGGTCCCTTTCCATGGGCTGATTGGTATAAAGCTCCTAGAGTAATGTTCTATGCCGTCACTTCCTTTATTCCACCGATTGGTGTGGAGACTTTCCTTATGGAATGGAGGACTGGATGCACATGGCCTTTTGGCTCAGCAATTGGCAGGAGATACACTATTATTATTATTATTATTATTATTATTATTATTATTATTATTATTATTATTATTAGGGAGTACATAGGCCATTGGTCCTTTTCAATGGGCTGATTGGTATAAAGCTCCTAGAGTAATGTTCTATGCCGTCACTTCCTTTATTCCACCGATTGGTGTGGAGACTTTCCTTATGGAATGGAGGACTGGATGCACATGGCCTTTTGGCTCAATTGGCAGGAGATACATTATTATTATTATTATTATTATTATTATTATTATTATTATTATTATTATTATTATTATTATTATTATTGGACACCGTGATAGCCCAGTGGTCAAGTTCTACCATCTGGGCCCTGTCGCCAGTTCGATTCCCGTCGGTGCCACCAGTATTTTCATTGAACATACCGGTCTGTCCAGACCAGTATTTTCATTGAACATACCGGTCCGTCTGGAAGTGTTGGAACTGTCCTTGCGGGGGTGTCATTAGAGCCTATCGTCAATTCTTCGTACTCCCCTCACGGGTGAGACGATGGAGGCGCATGTGCAGAAATGCATCAGCCATTGACAGAGAAGCACTATTATTATTATTATTATTATTATTATTATTGTTGCTTTTGTTTTTGTTATTATTATTATTATTATTATTATTATTATTATTATTATTATTATTATTATTATTATTATTATTATTTTGGACACCGTGATAGCCCAGTGGTCAAGTTCTACCATCTGGGCCCTGTCGCCAGTTCGATTCCCGTCGGTGCCACCAGTATTTTCATTGAACATACCGATCCGTCTGGACCAGTATTTTCATTGAACATACCGGCCCGTCTGGAAGTGTTGGAACTGCCCTTGCGGGGGTGTCATTAGAGCTTATCGTCAGTTCTTCGTACTCCCCTCACGGGTGAGACGATGGAGGCGCATGTGCAGAAATGCATCAGCCATTGACAGAGAAGCACTATTATTATTATTATTATTATTATTATTATTATTATTATTATTATTATTATTATTATTATTATTATTATTATTATTATTATTATTATTATTCTGGAGGGGTGCACAAGATGGCATTCCATGGGAAGAGGAGGTGGTTGGGCCTCTCCCCACGAAGGTGACCTCTTGGGGAGGGCGGTCACCGGGATATGCGCAACTCTCAACTGGGCATTTACTCGGTAGGGGTTCGGCCAGGCAGGTTGTGGGGTTGTCTGTTGGATTGTTGGTTGGCTCGTTTTTCTTGGCTGTTGGTTTGGGTCTGGTTTCCTGGTTAGCCCATTTTCGCCGAATTTCCTGCCGAGTAAATGCCTGGGGGCTTCCAGTTCCGGTTTGGTGATCTTGTTGAGGTGAGCATTGGGAGGAAACAGTACCGAGATGGGTTGAAGATAGGATTCACATTGAGCCGAGATGGGGCCGAGTTGGCCTGTTCCAACTCGGCTCCATTTCGGCTTCATGTTAATCCTATTCATCCTATCTGGGTTTTGTCTCCTCCCTATCTTCGCTTCTTCGGGGTTGCCTAACTGGAACACATGATGAGCGCACGTTGGAGATGGGCTTCAGTCTGTCCCAATGCCTTGCCAGTGCCTTGCTGCGTTGCCGCGCCTTGCCCCATGCATTCACACCCTCCACCGTTGCATTTCTAACTGAGCAGCTTCGGCTGGGATTACTATACTTGTCTGTAAGACCCTATAGGTACCGCTAGGTTCGCGCCTTCTATACCCACGTGGGGGAGGAGTTTCAGCGGCACGCCGTCCGATCTGGCTCCACTCGGGGACACCCGTACCTCATGATGTGTATTGTTAGGAGCAGCTGAAAGTCCATATGGCATGAGAGTAGAGGCGTTGGAGATGCGATGGAGAGTGTGTGTAGTGCGTGAGGCAGGTTCTGGTGACGCTGGGGGTGCTGGCGGGCGCCCAAGGGCACGAAGCGACGTGGCAGCATCCAGTGACACCGGCGAAAATGCGTGTAGTGTGTGTTGCAGATACCGCCGATGCTATTTGCATGGACGGGCGCTTTCCTCGGCGTAAAGAGGCGCGGCGGTGATGGCCAGCGACATTGGCCGTCTACTACTCTCAATGGATTACAAATACGCGAAGCACGGAGCTACCACTGTGGCCCTTATGGGACAAGGTAGAATCGCCGAAGACCTGGACAATCCCCGTGGGAATGCCTCTTCGACGGGCTCTGGCCCGATATCCCAGGATGGGAGGATGAGGGCTCGCGTATATGACGGAATTCCTGAACCACGTGGAGAGGCTATCTTAGCTGCGCCTCATCCTTCCTCCCCAAACCTGGCACACGGGTCGGCGCTTCAACATAAGGCGAGCGGCGCTATATGACAGATGGCACCGCCGCCTCGACGGTACCGGCGGGTAGATCGGTACGACAAGGACGGGCGTAATCTGATTGTCTGGGGGCTCTCAGAACGCGCCAATCTACAGGAGATCGCCTCCAAAATGAGCGGTCTTGGTCTGGTGGTCCCGGTAATGGAGTGGCAAGGCCAGCGAATGTCTCGTCACCTGGAGCTGGTCCACGAGGACGATGACAGCAGGCAGACGGCGTTGCAGCAACTCAAACATCTCAAATTCTTCGGCAGAGGGGTCAATGTGGCCCTTCGGCGCAGGTTCAGGGACAGGGAACGTGTCCGAAGGCTTATTCGCATCCATCTGCGTGGGGAAGCGGCGGTCCGGAAGGAGGAAGCTGCGACGGGATATCGCGTCTTGCCTCTGCATGAAGAATGTGTCGATGATGTGCAGGTGGTGTCTTCGGAATTGGCTGCCGATGCACCTAAGTGTGTGTCTGAGTGTGCTGATGTGCATGTGGTGCCCCTGCATTCGGCGGCCAGTGCAGTGGGGGACCAACCTGCGCAAGCACCTGCAGAGGGGGACAGCACGAGGGCGGAAGCCAAGCGCGGCCGTCGGGTCCGGAAACGAGCCAAGAAGCACCGCTCCAAGCAGTTCGATACCGGCTTCAAGCTACTCGTCGCGAGTCACAACTGGCAGGGTAAAACGGGATACGACAACGTAGACACGGCGGAATGGGCATCATTCTACAAGCACGAGGGCTGGCTAGTCATCGGGGCTCAGGAGCACCGCATGGGCAAGAAACAACTTTCCAAATGCAGCCTGGATGGATTCCGGATTTTTGGAAACCTGCGGAGGTCAGCGAGAAAAATCGCTGCAAGGGTGGGGTTCTATTCGCGGTGGCTAACTTCCTTGGTCCGTATTGCAACCTGGTGTCAGCCCCCGTCGACCACCGGCAGCAAGTGTGGCTGCGTATCGCCTCGGGTGTTACCGGCGCTCAGGATATCTATGTGGGCAACGGCTACTTTCCCCAGGAAACGCAGGAGAAGAGTCGTCAGAGGCGTATGCGGCCTGGCAGGCAGCTATAGCTTTTTTGGGAGCCAAAGGTCTTGTGGTCACGGTGGCGGATGCCAACGCGAAGCTCGGGCCGGCATGCAGCCGAAAAGAGGAGGGCATCGTCGGTCAGCACGGGGAGGTCGATGACAAGGGAGCACCGGTACGTTCGGAGAACGGCAAGAGACTCGCGGCTGTCCTCGTCGCTACGGGCCTGCGAAATCTGAGCGGCTTCTCGTGCCCAGTGGAAGGGTCCTACTGGTGGTCCCGGTGTGAGCAGCGCGGCATGGGCACAGGCAAGCACCTCCTCGATTACATCTGCGCGTCGCCTGGCTTGGTATCTGGAGCAAAGTTCGGAGTATGCGAAGATGATCTTGATACGGACCACAAGGCAGTATGGGCCGAACTGACGTGGAGCGGCCAGCGCCGGCCAAAGCGGGCTGCGAAACCTTACAGGTCCTTTCGTGTTGATAAGCTTATTGATGCTGGTGTCTCGGGTAATGATCACGCTGCGAAGCAAGCGCTGGATTATCTACGCGACAAGTTCGATGACGTATTCCAGCATTGCCTACAGAAGCTTGGAGTGCATCAGCTGCCTGAGCTTGACCTATCGGGTGGTGCCGACAGCCAACGGGTGGTAGATGACGTCACCGAGCGAGTGGCGCAGTCCTTCCCCGAATGGCGGCGCACCGGGTCCTTGGCTCCAGATGTATACGACCCCGTTTCACCAACAATTGGTTCGACGGGGAGCTAAAGGAGCTCATTCAGCAGCGCCGGGAGGCCTACGCAGCATACAGGAGGGATGAATCGAATGCGGAAGCCCGTCTGAATTGGCTACGGCTCCGCAAGCAAATTCGGAAGGCAACTCGGGCCAAGAAGTCCGCCTCCTTCAAGCAAGTGCAGGAAGAAGCGGTCAAATGTCAACGCGAGCAATCCTCAAAGCACTTTTGGCTACTCACGAAGCGGCTTGGCGGGGCACGCAGAACGAAGGTCTCCGCGCCGGTGCAAAGGGAGGATGGCTCACTGGCGTGTACGCTGCCGGAAAAGGTCGCTCGGTGGGAGGAATTTCGGAAAAATTCGGTGAAGCCACGGGAAAATCCGGCAAGTGCGGCTGTTGTGGTGGAGTGCTGTGCAGAAGCAGGCTCGCTGGAGTGGGAGGAAGCCGAAGCTAAGCGGCAGTTCCACTGGAACGATCGCTTCAGAGATGAGGTGGCCCGGGCTATGAAGGAGCACGAAGTAGGTGAAGACACTTGCGAAGAGCTGGACAAGCCGTTCACGCAAGAGGAGGTCCTTGCAAGGCAACGTGCCCTGAATAACCACAAAGCTTGTGGCGAGGACAAAGTGAAGAACGAGATGCTCAAGTATGGCGGCGCCTACATCAATGGCTACTTAACGCAGTACTTCAACTGGATTCGAGAAGCCGAGAGGACTCCAAAAGCTTGGGGCAAGGGAATCATCGTCAATATCCCCAAGGGTGGGGATCCTACGGATCCTGACAACTGGAGGGATATCTCGATTATTAGTTGCCTTGGTAAGCTGTATCTGTCCTTATTAGCTACTCGTCTAACACTCTTCGTGGATGGCCCGGATAAGCTACGTCCAGAGCAGGGAGGCTTCCGCCCGGGGCGTCGCACTACGGATCAGGTCTTTACCCTTTGGCAGAGGTTGAAGGGGCGTCAGCAGCAGAAGCGGGAGTCGTATGTCCTGTTCGTCGATTTACGCAAGGCTTTCCCGTCTGTTTGGAGAGATGGCCTATTTGAGAGGCTCTGGAAGCTGGGTGTACGGGGCAAGTTCTGGCGCACGCTACGCAGGTGCTACGAGCAGACTTCGTCGCAAGTGCTAGTTGATGGAGCACTCACCCCCGAAGTACTGGAGGGTGTAGGCGTCCAACAGGGGTCCCCTCTCTCTCCCACACTCTTCAACGTCTTTATGGATGAGCTGTGTGATCGGCTGGCGAGTGCCCTCAAGATCACGGATGTGAAGCGGCTGAACGACATCAAGGCACTTCTATACGCGGACGACGTGGCCCTCATCGCTCACAGTCGCACCGAGCTCCAGAAGATGGTCAATGTTGTGGCCAAGTTCGCGGAAGATTACCGGCTGGAAGTCAACTTGAAGCCCGGCAAGACGGAAATCATGCCCATTTACACGTCGAGCAAGGCGAAACGACCAAGTATCAGGGAGCGAGGTGAGCCCGTGGTGTGGTTTCGCGGCCAGAAGCTTTGTGTCACCAGTCAGTACAAGTACCTGGGAGTGGTTATCACCGACGACCTGAAGTGGAAGGAGCAGGCCCTGCGGGCTACGCGTGTCACTGAAGTCGCCACCGCAGGTTGGTACTCTTTGTGGTGTGCAGGTGAGATACAAGCTAGGTATCGTCTCATGTGCTGGAATCAACTTGTGGGGGCCAAGCTGAAGTACGCCTTCGATGTCTGGTGTGCCCCCGTATCGCAGCTCACCAAGCTGGAGGCAGCAATGCTGCGCCCCATGAGGATGATTCTCGGCATCAGCCCTAAGACAAGCAAGTGGATTACGCTCTTTCTGGCGCGCTCTTTGAGTGCGAAGCGTTTGCGGCGGGCGGCGCAACTGAAGTTCTATGGACGGCTGCGTGTTCTACAGGAGAAGCGATTTCCTGTCATCGCATCTCAAGTCAAATCCGACTGGACTGCGGAGGCCGAAGGCGCTATCAGGGACTCAATGGATCTACAACAAGGGCTTCAGGAGCTCCTAAATAGCTCAGAGAAGGACCTCGAGGGTTGGAGTTCGACTGTGGACAAGTGGGCCCTTCAGCAGGACGTCAAGATGGTGCAGCAACTGATGTGGGACAAGCGAGAGGCAGGCAGCGATCTTACTGATGGCCTGCGAGTCATCCTAAGACAAGTCTTTGGAACTAAGGAGTTCCCAAGATGGGTAGCCCTTGATGATGCGTATTATAATCTGCTTCGGAGAAGGTTGCTCAGCTGCAACAACCGCCTTCTGTTGTACCGCAGCAAGTTGGTCAGTAGCATGTCCCCTCGCTGCTTCTGTTGTCATGATGATGTCAATGAGTCCGTTGCGCACTTCTTATGGGATTGCCCCATGCATGAGGGGAGACGTAAGCAGCTGTTGCTGAGTATGCAGAGGCTAGGTGGCATGGCTGTGGGGGCTGCTGAGGGGGATGGAGGGAGTGAGGAGGGTGGTGAGGTCGTAGGCGGTGAGGTTGTGGTGGAGGATGTGTTGCTTGGGCGGGAGCGGGAGGGCTCTGTGCGGCAGAGTTGGGATGATATGTCGCATGTGGATCAATCACGATTGTTTTGTAAGTTTTTTCAGTGGAAGTCGCGCTTCCGCAGTAACTTTAGGCTTGCTGCGTTGTTAGGGGTTACAGCGTTGCGTCCCCCTCCAAAGTTGGATGTGTTGTTTGGATCATATGTGTCTTAGTGTTGGTCTGCTAGGGAGGGTAAAAGGGAGGAGCTTGGGGTGGAGGATGAGTGCGAGGTGATTGACCTTACTGAGGTTCAATCAGCTTCTGTCCCACCCTCTCCCCCAAGTGACGTTGATGTTGCGCGGCGCGGCCGTCCGCGCAGTGTGGACGTCCTGGCTAGAGAGAGGGGTTCGGGAGCGCAGCGTAGTGTCTCCGAGTTCTTCTCTTCAGCTAACACACTCGCATCTAGCTCTTCATGCACTTCACAGCCCATCTGCCACTGCTGTTGCTGTTGCTGCTATGTCTGTTTGGTGTTCTGACAATGCGTTGGGATCGGCTGACCCCTGTGACCCAATGGAGGCACATGTCCAGGATCTGGATCTGATGCTATAGTCTGAGGAAGCCTATTATTATTATTATTATTATTATTATTATTATTATTATTATTATTTAGGGAGTACATAGGCCATCGGTCCTTTCCATGGGCTGATTGGTATAACGCTCCTAGAGTAATGTTCTATGCCGTCACTTCCTTTATTCCACCGATTGGTGTGGAGACTTTCCTTATGGAATGGAGGACTGGATGCACATGGACTTTTGGCTCAGCAATTGGCAGGAGATACACTATTATTATTATTATTATTATTATTATTGAGTCTCTCAGAGTCAGTTTCACCATAAAAAAAAAAAAAAAAAAAAAAAAAAAAGTAATTTTCAGGCCAAGCCCTCCGACCGATTCGGCTATTCAATTCAGTACCAGGAAATTTGCCTCGCTGAATTTTCGTGAATTTTTTGCTGTCGCTGAGATTTACACAAACATAAAATTTGCAGTAAATGGTGTTGTGGGAAGAAATAATAGTAAGTACCAGGTATTTTATTTAGTAAAAGCAGTGACGGTCTGTGTAAAATTTCTTTCAGCGCCGGTCTGTGTAATAATAATAATAATAATGATAATAATGATAATAATAATAATAATAATAATAATAATAACACACACACACACAACAACAACAACAACACAACAACAACAACACAACAACAACAACAACAACAACAACAACACAACAACAACAACAACAACAACAACAAACAACAACAATAAAAAAATTTATCAACAGCATGCTGAAATTAGGCACGCGAACCATTTTATCAAGCTGGATCACTAATACATACATTAATAAGTGACAGCCGTTGTCAGCCATCACCTGCTGCACGCATGTTGGCCTGCGTCCTTCGTTTCTTCTTCTTGAATGCTGCAGTGACAAGAGATGCAAGCACTCATACGCATGCTCAAGCACTAGGCTGCCTATGATGTTGTGAAGCGGGCAGTGCTTGCCATACCTACAGCCGGACGGTCGTCCATGAAGGATGGCAGAGCGTTGTCTGGTTGATCAGACGAAGAGGCGTTGGTGCTGGACTCGGCGGAGGGGAGCGAGTAGCCAAGCTCGCTGGCGTCCTCGTTCGTGCCTACGCAGCATGACAGCAAATGATGTGTCCTCCCTCCTTGTCCGCCCCCCTACCGGCCCGCCCGCCCCCCCCCCCCCCCCCCCCTCCCGAGACACGCACACACACAGACACACACACATTTTTTTTCTTTTTCTTCTCTTTCTCTATCTGTCTGTCTGTCAGTCTTTATATATATCATGGGGTGTCCTCATGGTTTGTTTACAAACGAATTTCACCGTGTATGGTTGCACTGTATCAACCCAGGCAGAGAGATACTTAGGGACGAGGATGATAGGAGAGTGGGAAGAAAGAAAAACGATTCTTGCACACACATATACATGACCCATCAACATATGCATATTCATAGGGCCCCAAAGACAGCAAGAGAGAGAGAGAGAGAGGGGGGGGGGGGGGTGAAGGGAGGGAGAGAGAGTACATGAAGCATGAAACACCATTTGATGCTGTGCTACTTGGTAGTTGCCCATGGCTTGAATGTGTGCATGGTTGCGATGGCTGTCAACGGCTTGACTGTGCATGTCGTGCTGTCTGTGCTGACCTTTATCTTCGTCCGGATCCACCACCAGCTGCATAATACATACATGACATCTCATCTGCAGCAGCTTGCAAACTCAACCTTTGCCTTGTATGGCCTGTTTGTTCTTTCCTGGACTATTTTCTCTCTGACGAACTGTGTTCTGCCTAGTCAATTATACCACCTTGGTAAGCTGCCATACGCTGTGGCTCACTCCTTTGTTTGTGCAGCTACCTGCTTGTCTCTTAATCTCTGCCGTGCTGTGTGCCAACAGTACCTTGTGGCTGAAGGCTAGCACCTGCACTTCTTTCTTCTTCCTTTTCTTGCCAAGCTACCGCACACACAAACCCTCATTCAACAGAGCTGTACAGCGAGAAAAGGACAAACTCTCAGGGTTCCCATTTCAAAGCAAAGGTGCGTTCTGTATGCATGTTGATCAGCAAGGAGCTGCTGCGGCAGGTACGGGCATCTTGGCTCCCGGGTTGCTCCAGATGGAGTGCTCGACCTACAAGTCCATACCCGTGGCTTGCTCTGTGGAGTGTCGTCATCTGCTCACCGCCTGCCACTTCCCGAGGCCAGTCGACTCCTCTTTCTCCTCCTCTTTGTTCTTGGTCTCCACTTCCTTGCTCGTGGTCTCCTCTTCCTTCACTAGCTCTTCCTTCTTGACTGGCTCCTCCACCGCCTCCTTCTCTTCTGACTCTGACTCCTTGTTCTTTTCTGCGCCGTCGCTGTCCTCTTCGTCGTCCTCCTTTCCCTTCTTGGCTGTCTGCGCGCTCTTGTGCTTCATGCCTGGTGGCGCAGACACTGCAGCACACATAGCCATGCACAGAGACACACACAGATAGAGGAAGGAGATCAAGAGTGATAGAAAAACAACAAGTACAACCAACAACAACAACAGGAATAGGGAAGAGAGAAAGAGAGCTGGGGTGAGCGAGCAGGGGAACATTTACGTAAAATGCAAACAAACACCACAGACAGAAGTATCAAGCAGTGGCTTGAGCGGACAGTTAGAGACAGAGTATGCAGAGTTGGCATCATGTGGGAACTACCAGGGCTTGCGCCAGCAGCGTCAGGAGGAGCGCCGGGGAGAGGGCCCGGAGGAGGGCCAGGGGCAACCCCGTCAGGAGGAGGGCCAGGAGGAGGGCCGGGGGCGCACCGGGGGGAGAGCCAGGAGGAGGGTCGGGGGGCGCTCCGGGGGGCGCACCGGGGGGAGGGCCAGGAGGGGGTCCGGGGGGAGGTCCAGGAGGGGTGCCGTTGGGAGCACCAGGAGGGGTGCCGTTGGGAGCACCAGGAGGAGGGCCGGGGGCTGCGCCGTCGGGAGGTGGGGCGCTGTAGAGATGGGAGTAAGCAGCATTGTAGTGTTGCACGGGATCCCTAGGTCAACAACACAAGCAACATGTCCAGCTACCTAGTTGTAGGTAATTCAAGAAATTCGCCATTCTGCCCGTTCTGTCTCCCTCCCTGCCTTTCTCTTTCTCTCTTGTACATATATATCTGTATATCTATCTAAATGTCTATCTATCTCCCTCCCTCCCCCCCCCCCCCCCCCCTCTCTGTGTTGTGTGTGTGTGTGTGCGTGCGTCTCTCTCTCTCTCCCTCTTTCTTTCTTTCTTCCTTCCTTTCTTTTTTTCTCCCTCTTCTCTCTTTCTGTCTCAAACCTTGCATCATACCTTGAATGAATCATATATCAACACATGTTAGATAAATGTGTACGAAAATCACATCGAAACATGTACGTATGTTTTCGGCTGGCTTGGTTGTTTAGGTCTGATTTCATCTTCGTGTATTCGAAGCATTCATAAACCCACTTATCGCCGCCAGAGGTCGAATTTCTCTGCATTTGTGTGATACGCTATGCAAGGGAAGCCATAGCCATGGAGGGGACCGAGTGCTGTGTGTGTGTATGCATTTGTTTGCAGTTTACATCAGCCGTGGTGGACGCTTGCAGGTGTCAGCTGCATGTATGTATGCGTGCATCATCAGTGTGTTGGCGATAGCAGGTCTGGAGAGGCCGCAGGTGCAGATTGAGTAAATCGTGGACCAGGCGGCGGCGGGGCTGCCATCTGCAGGCGGTGGCTGGCCAGTCTCAGCGGGCCGGTACTCGCGGAAGACCCCTCCATAACCACCGCCAGCCCCGCCGCCCGCGCCGGTATGCCCAGCCTTCAAGTCCTCCTTGTGTGCCGCATGTGCCGCCTGCAGATACACACGCACACACACTCATCCGCGAGACACGGCTAGCAGGAAAGAGCTATCACACGCCTACTTTTTCGATGGCAGCCATGACTGAGTCCATGTCTTTTTCTGCCTTATCCTTCTCCAAGCGCGATTTGCGAGCCTGCACGCACGCGTAACACAGCTACGGGCTCAGCATGTTCAGATTGGGTCAAATCCACCGCTTTGAGTCTGTTCGCAACGTTTTCCTTGTGACGCTTTCCCTCGGTGTGGCGTCGCACACTCACTAGACAAAACACCACACCATGTTTTCGTAACTGCATATTGTACAACATGTAAACGCTTCGCGATAACTACATGCGTTGTGTGCTTGTGTAGACGCATGCATACATAATTTGTTCTTTCGTGTGGATTGTGAGGTCCCAAAAAACGCTCGAGTAAGTGGAGTGCACGTGTGAAAAGTGCATTTGGTTGGAGAATTGCGGTGGCATTGTGTTTGCGTGCATACTTTTCTTTGCGTCCAGGTAACAGTTGCAATCTTTGCAGTAGTGCTTCTCATACTGCATCATACAAGAGCAGGGTGCACAAAAATTTCGAGGTCGGAAGGGCAAACAGAGGAAGAAAAGGGAGAACACACAAACTAAAAATACACGCTGCATATTTTGGAAAACTCGTCCTCCTCATCTTTATCCTTCTCCTCCTCACTCCTCTTCCTCCTTCCTTCGGTTGCTTGCTTCCTTCCTCCTGCTCCTCTCTGCTATTTACTTCCAAAACTTCACCTAAGGATTTACTGTTGCGAAGATAAGGGAGAGGGATGGCGGGCAGGAAGGAGCGAGGAGAGGAGAGGAAAGGAAAGGAGAGAGAGAGGAGAAAGGAGAGAGAAGGTAGGCGAGATGGTGAAAAAGTGGAAGAGGAGGCCGGAGAAGCAGAGGTGGAAGAAAAGAGAAGAGGGACAAGAGGAGAGAGGGACAAGAGGGAGGAAGAGGGACGAGAGGAGGGAGGAGTAGGATTACCTAATAAGTGTTCTACTCAACTCAAGACCCGCCCATTTTCGTCAAGATTATCTTTGTGTTCGTTTTCTTAAAGATGCAAACTCTTTGTAAATGAAGAAAAGACAGAGGCAGAGGAGGAGGAGATGGTGGAGGAGCAGGAAGAGGAGGATGACAATAAGGAGGCGGAGGACAAGGAGGAGGAGGAGCAGCAGCAGCAGCAGCACCAGCAGCAGCAGGAGGAGAACGGAGGATGGAGGAGGAGGAGGAGGAGGTGGTGGTGGTGGTGGAGGGAGGGAGGGAGGAGAAAGGACAAATTTGTTATCGCTCATGATAAAAAGTTTTCTGGTCGTCATCCCCTCAAGAGCTAAATCTTTGTAATAAAATCAGTCAGAGGAGGAGCAGGAAGGGGAGGAGGAGGAGGAAGAAGAAGAGAAAGAGGAGCAGCAGCAGCAGCGAGCAGGAGGAGGAGGAGGAGGAGGAGCAGCAGCAGCAGCAGCAGCAGAAGGTGGAGCAGAAGCAGGAGGAAGGAGGAAGAGAAGGAAGAGAAGGAAGAGAAGGAAAAGAGGGGGGAAGAGGAGGAGGAAGGAATGCTTGTTGTTCCCTCAAATATGCAAGTCTTTGTAAATAAAGTTCCCAAGACCATCATCATCATCATCATCATTGTCATCGTCGTCGTCGTCGTCATCATCACCACCATCGTCATCATCGTCATAATTAGCTATCATGGGCTGCTGCTGCTGCCCTGCCCATGTGTAACGAGTGAGAAGATGAGGAAGGTTGAGGTATACCATGATCATCATCATCATCATCATCATCGTCATCGTCGTCATCGTCGTCGTCGTCGTCGTCATCATCATCACCACCATCATCATCGTCATAATGAGCTATCATCCGCTGCTGCTGCTGCCCTGCCCATGTGTGACGAGTGTGAAGAGAGGCGGGTTGAGGTATACCATCATCATCATCATCATCATCATCGTCATCCATCATCCATCATCATCATCGTCGTCATCGTCATCGTCGTCATCGTCAGTCGTCATCATCACCATCAGCAGCATCATCATCATCATCGTCGTCGTCGTCGTCATTATCATCACCACCACCATCATCGTCGTCATGATTAGCTATCATGGGCTGCTGCTGCTGCCCTGCCCATGTGTGACGAGTGTGAAGAGAGGCAGGTTGAGGTATACCATCATCATCATCATCATCATCATCATTCATCATCCATCATCCATCATCCATCATTCATCATTCATCCATCATCCGTCATTCAAGAGTCATCATTCATCATTCATCATTCATCCATCATCCATCATCCATCATCATCATCATCACCATCATCATCATCATCATCATCATCATCATCATCATCATCATCATCATCATCATCATCATCATCATCATCATCATCATCATCATCATCATCATCATCATCATCATCATCATCATCATCATCATCATCATCATCATCATCATCATCATCATCATCATCATCATCATCATCATCATCATCATCATCATCAGAGACAGAGGACGATGATGAGGAGGAGGCATAATTTGTTGCATTATGAAAGATGTCACCATTGTGTACGCATTAAAGAAGGTGGAAGGGATAGATGATAGCAGTACTGATGATAGCAAACAGACAGCGAAGCGTACCGATTTCCAGTAGTCCGACATGTTTTTGTTTAGAATTCTACCGTTCCACTTCCGCCAGTGATGCGTCTGAAAAAGGTAGGATTTCTCCTTAAGGGCCCATTGAACCAAAATTTTGGAACACTGAAAACCGTGCTCATGAAATTTCTTTGAAGTTTACGAAAATTGGGCAATTACTTTAGTTACAGGTACCTTTGAAGCATGGTGATAACCTGCATTCTGAGGTGCTTTTTCGCAACCTTTTTTTTTTTTTTTTTTTTTTTTTTTTTTTAAATTTTTTTTTTAATTATTACGTAAGCAAGGTTTAATGAGAAAAAGACGAAAGAAAGTAAAATGAAGAAAGTAGAGCCTAATTCAATGAATTCTGGTTCCAAGGAACGACAGTACAAGCTCATAAGGAAATCTGGAACTAAGGTTCAACAGAAAGCTCCTGGAAAGAGTAATATAGAAGCGGCAAGAAAGAGGAACAAGATAGAAAGAAAGGAAAAAGGGATAAAGAAAAAGCGAGGAAAAGAAGATAGAAGAACAAAAACAGTAAAGAAGGAAAACAGAGAAAAAAAAGAGAAAAGGAACAAAGAACAAGACAAACAAAAGAAAAAAACAAACAACCAGAACAAAAGAGACAAAAACAAAACAAAAACAAAACAAAAAAGACAACAAAAGAGGCAACAAGAAGCACAAAAAAGCAAAACAAACAAACAACAAACACAAGGCCAGACAGTAGCAGGGGAGACGATACTGAACTAGAAGGTAAGAATGGAATGCGCCAGAGAAGGTAAGACGTAACAAGCATGGGCGCAAGTGAGATCAATTGACAGTCAGTGAGACAGCCCTTAAGGAAACTGCAGCACCTAACGCAATTCACTCGCACCCGGAGGCTATCGTAGCCAGGAGGGTGGTGTGCAGAGCGTAGTAAGGCTCGACGTGGCGTAGTCGCGACGCGATTATGCCGAGTGCTGCAATATCCATAAGGACAGGCCCAAGCTGGAAAAAGAAGAGGAGGAAGGACGTTGAAGAAAAAGGCAATCTAGGAATGGAGAGTGGGAGGATAATAGATAGATAGATAGATAGATAGATAGATAGATGGATGGATGGATGGATGGATGCATGGATGGCCTGGCAACCTCATAGAGATGCAGCCTCAAGCTAGTCGAGCCAAACCACTCCGCACCCCACCCCCCTCATAGACCAGAAGAAACTCCACAAGCCACAAGCATAAACATACAGAAGAGCCATGCCAGAACAAGCCCAGACCTAGCAAGCAGCAAAGGATAGGAAAAAGAAAAAGAAAAAAAAAAGGGAGAACAAGAAAACAAAAGGGGAGAAGAGAGAGAAAGAAAAGAAAGAAAAAGAAGAGAGGAAAAAATAGAAACAAAAACAATAATAAAAGTAAAAGAAATAATAAAAATAATATTAAAAAATAATAATAATAATAATAATAATAATAATAATAGGCTTCCTCAGACTATAGCATCAGATCCAGATCCTGGACATGTGCCTCCATAATAATAATAATAATAATAATAAGGATAATAATAAGAATAATAATAATGATAGTGCTTCTCTGTCAATGGCTGATGCATTTCTGCACATGCGCCTCCATCGTCTCACCCGTGAGGGGAGTACGAAGAATTGACGATAAGCTCTAATGACACCCCCGCAAGGGCAGTTCCAACACTTCCAGACGGGCCGGTATGTTCAATGAAAATACTGGTCCAGACGGATCGTTACGTTCAATGAAAATACTGGTGGCACCGACGGGAATCGAACTGGCGACAGGGCCCAGATGGTAGAACTTGACCACTGGGCTATCACGGTGTCCATAATAATAATGATAATAATAATAATAATAATAGTAAAATAATACAAAAATAATATTAATAATCATAACAATAATAATAATAATAATAATAATAATAGTAATAATAATAATAAATAATAATAATAATAAATAATAATAATAATAACAATAATAATAATAATAGTGCTTCTCTGTCAATGGCTGATGCATTTCTGCACATGCGCCTCCATCGTCTCACCCGTGAGGGGAGTACGAAGAATTGACGATAAGCTCTAATGACACCCCCGCAAGGGCAGTTCCAACACTTCCAGACGGGCCGGTATGTTCAATGAAAATACTGGTCCAGAAATAGACCGGTATGTTCAATGAAAATACTGGTGGCACCGACGGGAATCGAACTGGCGACAGGGCCCAGATGGTAGAACTTGACCACTGGGCTATCACGGTGTCCATAATAATAATAATAATAATGATAATAATAATAATAATCATAATAATAATAATAATAATAATAATAGTGCTTCTCTGTCAATGGCTGATGCATTTCTGCACATGCGCCTCCATCGTCTCACCCGTGAGGGGAGTACGAAGAATTGACGATAAGCTCTAATGACACCCCCGCAAGGCAGCTCCAAGCCTTCCAGACAGACCAATACTTTCAAAGAAAATATCCTTTGAAAATACTGGCACCGACGGGAATCGAACTGGCGACAGGTCCCAGATGGTAGACCTTAACCACTGGGCTATCGCGGTGCCACTAATAATAATAATAATAATAATAATAATAATAATAATAATAATAATAGGCTTCCTCAGACTATAGCATCAGATCCAGATCCTGGACATGTGCCTCCATTAATAATAATAATAATAATAATAATAATAATAATAATAATAGTGCTTCTCTGTCCATGGCTGATGCAAATCTGCACATGCGCCTCCATCGTCTCACCCGTGAGGGGAGTACGAAGAATTGACGATAGGCTCTAATGACACCCCCGCAAGGGCAGTTCCAACACTTCCCGACAGACCGGTATGTTCAATGAAAATACTGGTGGCACCGACGGGAATCGAACTGGCGACAGGGCCCAGACGGTAGAACTTGACCACTGGGCTATCACGGTGTCCATAATAATAATAATAATAATAATAATAATAATAATAATAATAATAGTGCTTCTCTGTCAATGGCTGATGCATTTCTGCACATGCGCCTCCATCGTCTCACCCGTGAGGGGAGTACGAAGAATTGACGATAAGCTCTAATGACACCCCCGCAAGGGCAGTTCCAACACTTCCAGACGGGCCGGTATGTTCAATGAAAATACTGGTCCAGAAATAGACCGGTATGTTCAATGAAAATACTGGTGGCACCGACGGGAATCGAACTGGCGACAGGGCCCAGATGGTAGAACTTGACCACTGGGCTATCACGGTGTCCAATAATAATAATAATAATAATAATAATAATATTTTTTCACCACTTAGAATTTTAATCATTAGTGTGTTGAACTTGTAGTTTTTTTTGTTTTTTTTTTTTTAATACAGTAAGCAAGGTTTAATGAGAGAGCCTAATTCAAAAGAATTCTGGTTCCAAAGAACAACAGTACAAGCTCATAAGGAAATCTGGAACTAAGGTTCAACAGAAAGCTCCTGGAAAGAATAATATGGAAGGGAAAGGAAAGAGAAAAAGAAGATAGAAAGAAAGAAAGAAAGAGGTTAAGAAGAAACACCAGGAAAAGAAAAGAAAACGGAGAAACAAAAACACAAGGAAATCTGGAACTAATGTTCAACAGAAAGCTCCTGGAAAGAATAATATGGAAGGGAAAGGAAAGAGAAAAAGAAGATAGAAAGAAAGAAAGAAAGAGGTTAAGAAGAAAAACCAGGAAAAGAAAAGAAAACGGAGATTTTTTTTTAATTTTTTTTTTTACAGTAAGCAAGGTTTAATGAGAAAAAGACGAAAGAAAAATGAAGAAGAGCCTAATTCAAATGAATTCTGGTTCCAAGGAACGACAGTACAAGCCCATAAGGAAATCTGGAACTAAGGTTCAACAGAAAGCTCCTGGAAAGAGTAATATAGAAGGGGCAAGAAAGAGGAAAAAGGTAGAAAGAAAGAAAGGATTTTTTTTATATTATTATTATTTTTTTAACAGTAAGCAAGGTTTAATGAGAAAGAGACGATAGAAAAAAGGAAGAGCCTAATTCAAAAGAATTCTGGTTTCAAGGAACAACAGTACAAGCTCATAAGGAAATCTGGAACTAAGGTTCAACAGAAAGCTCCTGGAAAGAATAATATGGAAGGGAAAAGAAAGAGAAAAAAGATAGAAAGAAAGAAAGGAAGAAAGAGGTAAAGAAAAACCAGGAATAGGAAAGAAACGGAGAAACAAAAAACGGTAAAGAAAGAAAAAAGCAAAAACAAAAAAAGGAGCAGGAACAAAAAAACAAGAGAAACAAAAGAAACATACAAACAAGCGAAACAAAAGAAACAAAAACAAAACAAAACAAAAACAAAATAAAAAGACGACAAAAGAGGCAGCAACAAACACAAAAAAAGCAAAACAAACAAACACAACGCCAGACAGTAGCAAGGGAGACAATACTGAACTAGAAGGTAAGAGCGGAAGTGCCAGAAAAGGTAAGACATAACTAACATGGGCGCAAGTAAATTTTTTTTTTTTTGTTTTACAGAAAGCAAGGTTTAATTTTTCTTTATTAAATATAAAAGTACTAAAATAATAACTCAAAACTAAGCAACTTTAAAAATATATATATATATATAAGTACTAAGTTTTTGATTTTTTTTTTACAGTAAGCAAGGTTTAATGAGAAAGAGACGATAGAAAAAAGAAGAGCCTACTTCAAAAGAATTCTGGTTCCAAGGAACAAGAGTACAAGCTCATAAGGAAATCTTTTTTATTTTATTTTATTATTTTTTTTTTTATTGAATATAAAAGTACTAAAATAATAAACACTCTAAAAACCCCATAACCAATCTCCACTTGCACACCACTCCGCGCAGCCGATCTGGAAGTATATTTTATACAGTAAGCAAGGTTTAATGAGAAAGAGATGATAGAATTTTTATTATTATTATTATTATTATTATTATTATTATTTTACAGTAAGCAAGGTTTAATGAGAAAGAGACGATAAAAAAAAGAAGAGCCTTTTAACAGTAAGCAAGGTTTAATGAGAATTTTTTTTTAATATTTTTTTTTTACAGTAAGCAAGGTTTAATGAGAAAGGGACGATAGAAAAAAGAAGAGCCTAATTCAAAAGAATCTTGGTTCCAAGGAACAACAGTACAAGCTCATAAGGAAGTCTGGAACTAAGGTTCAACAAAAAGCTCCTGGAAAGAATAATATGGAAGGGAAAGGAAAGAGAAAAAGAAGACAGAAAGGAAGAAAGAGGTTAAGAAGAAAAACCAGGAAGAGAAAAGAAAACGGAGAAACAAAAAAACAGCAAAGAGAGAAAAAGCAAAAAAACAAAAAAGGAGCAGAAACCAAAAGAGAGGAGAAACAAAAGAAACAAACAAACGAGCGAAACAAAAGAAACAAAACAAAAATACAACAAAAGAGGCAGCAACAAACACAAAAAAAGCAAAACAAACAAACACAACGCCAGACAGTGGCAAGGGAGATGATACTGAACTAGAAGGTAAGAGCGGAAAGTGCCAGAAAAAGGTAAGACGAAACTAACATGGGCGCAAGTGAGATCAATTGACAGTCAGTGAGACAGCCCTTAAGGAAACTGCAGCACCTAACGCAATTCACTCGCACCCGGAGGCTATCGTAGCCAGGAGGGTGGTGTGCAGAGCGTAGTAAGGCTCGACGTGGCGAAGTCGCGACGCGATTATGCCGAGTGCTGCAATATCCATGAGGACAGGCCCAAGCCTGGCAACCTCATAGACATGCAGCCTCAAGCTAGTCGAGCCAAACCACTCCGCACCCCACCCCCCTCATAGACCAGAAGAAACTTCACAAGCCACAACCATAAACATACAGAAGAGTCATGCCAGAACAAGCCGAAACCTAACAGGCAGCAATAGATAGGAAAAACGAAAAGGAAAAAGGAAACAAAAGGGGAAGAGAATGAAAAAGAAAAGAATGAAAAAGAAAAAGGGTAATAATAGGAACAATAATAATAATAATAATAATAATAATAATAATAATAATAATAATAATAATAATAGTGCTTCTCTGTCAATGGCTGATGCATTTCTGCACATGCGCCTCCATCGTCTCACCCGTGAGGGGAGTACGAAGAATTGACGATAGGCTCTAATGACACCCCCGCAAGAGCAGTTCCAACACTTCCAGACGGACCGGTATGTTCAATGAAAATACTGGTCCAGAACTGGTCCAGACGGACCGGTATGTTCAATGAAAATAATGGTGGCACCGACGGGAATCGAACTGGCGACAGGGCCCAGATGGTAGAACTTGACCACTGGGCTATCACGGTGTCCAAAATAATAATAATAATAATAATAATAATAATAATAATAATAATAATAATAATAATAATATTAATAATAATAGTGCTTCTCAGTCAATGGCGAATGCATTTCTGCACATGTGCCTCCATCGTCTCACCCGTGAGGGGAGTACGAAGATTTGACGATAGGCTCTACTGGCACCCCCGCAAGGCAGCTCCAAGCCTTCCAGACAGACCAATACTTTCAAAGAAAATATCCTTTGAAAATACTGGCACCGACGGGAATCGAACTGGCGACAGGTCCCAGATGGTAGACCTTAACCACTGGGCTATCGCGGTGCCACTAATAATAATAATAATAATAATAATAATAATAATAATAATAATAATAATAATAATAATAATAATAATAATAATAATAGTGTATAGTGTATCTCCTGCCAATTGCTGAGCCAAAAGGCCATGTGCATCCAGTCCTCCATTCCATAAGGAAAGTCTCCACACCAATCGGTGGAATAAAGGAAGTGACGGCATAGAACATTACTCTAGGAGCTTTATACCAATCAGCCCATGGAAAGGACCAATGGCCTATGTACTCCCCAATAATAATAATAATAATAATAATAATAATAATATACTTACTATACTTCCTCTAAGGCATACTGATGCAGCTGATGGCACGATCCGTTTCCGGACATGAGCCTCCATGCCCTTGTTCGAGGTGCTCCATCCCCACCTAGTCAGTCTCTCGACTGATTATAGGGGCCACCGATGGAGCTCCTGAGGGCAAGACTACACTAAGCCGAGGTTATTCCGCAGTCCCAACAACCTCTTGCAAAACATTGCCGCATGTGCAAGTGCGTACACCAAGCATGGTTGCTAGAACTACCTCAAAACCCCACCCATAACAATTTGGTATCCGCTGGGTCCACGGGCTATCAACCGGCATAGCGGAGTTTAAGATCTTCGACAGGCGCCCAACGACCCTCCTCCCCAGCATCATCCACCAAATGGTTTTGAGTTGGCATCACAGTTTAACGCCGTAAGGCCATTGGGCTGAATAATATTAATAATAATAAGAATAATAATAATAATAATAATAATAATAATAATAATAGGCTTCCTCAGACTATAGCATCAGATCCAGATCCTGGACATGTGCCTCCATTAATAATAATAATAATAATAATAATAATAATAATAATAATAATAGGCTTCCTCAGACTATGGCATCAGATCCAGATCCTGGACATGTGCCTCCATAATAATAATGATAATAATAATAATAATAATAATAATAATAATAATAATAATAGTGCTTCTCTGTCAATGGCTGATGCATTTCTGCACATGCGCCTCCATCGTCTCACCCGTGAGGGGAGTACGAAGAATTGACGATAAGCTCTAATGACACCCCCGCAAGGGCAGTTCCAACACTTCCAGACGGGCCGGTATGTTCAATGAAAATACTGGTCCAGACGGATCGGTATGTTCAATGAAAATACTGGTGGCACCGACGGGAATCGAACTGGCGACAGGGCCCAGATGGTAGAACTTGACCACTGGGCTATCACGGTGTCCAATAATAATAATAATAATAATAATAATAATAATAATAATAATAATAATAATAATAATAATAATAATAATAATAATAGTAATGTTAATAGACTTATCAGTCAATTGGCCTTTGATCCTGTCGGACATGTGCCTCCATTGGTAGCACGGGGCCGTTCGGTGACGCGGCTTCGCTCCAAAGACTCGACTGGCGGTGCAATGTGCAAATGAGCGTGCTGTGCATGTGCAAGTGGGTGCAAGGAGTGAGAGGAGTTATCTGCCGAGAAGAAGTCCGCGGCGCTGCGCTGACCTCCACCTACAACAGATCTAGCCAGACATTCTACCTGACTAGGCCTTCCCCTCCTCCTTCTACCCACCTCCTGAACGACCGTGAGGTCGATCACCTCCTCCTCCTCCGCCCCCTCTGCCTCCCTGATCTGCGCCTCCAACTCCTCCCACTCCTTCCAGATGGTGGCAACAAACCTCCCTAACTCCTCCTCCACCTCTTCTGAGACAGGGATAAACAAAACGCCGAGCATCGCCGCCATCTTTTCATCCTCCCCCTTCAGCCATTCCTCTTTGAAGAGCCTCATCTCTCCGCCTCCCGCAGTTCCCTGTGATAAAGCCCTCCTCGATTCAGCATGAGGGGCTGCCGGGCTTGCGCCTCATCGATAAACTTAAACAGTGCCTCACGAGAGCTCGCAAACGTTGGGCAATGCAGCAGGAAGTGACGTAACGACTCGTTAACCTCAGTGCCACACAAGGCGAAACAGCTTGAGCAGTCCGGCGAGCATGAGCCAAATTTGGATCGGTAGAGGCGAAGGCGATTGTTGCAGCTCAACAATCGCCTTCTGATAAGGTTGTGACTTCCCCCCTCCAGCGCCCGCCAACGTGGGAAAGCAGAGCGGGAAGACATCTGGCTAAGCAGCACCCTAAGCCCATCAGAGGGCTTAGCCTGCCGCTTCCAGCCAGCTACTTCCTGCCGGACAGACCATTGCTTTACCACCTCGTTCCAGTTCGCCAGAGCGGCCCGCCAGTCCTTATCATCTACCGTGCCATCTTCGTTCACGACCCGCTTGAGCGCATCCAAGCCCTCCCGCAGCCTGTGATCTGCTAAGATCAAATTTTCCGTATCTTCCTTCCATTTGCACCGACCCGTGTTGTAAAGCCTGCGTGTTAGCGCTGTGTTGCCCAGTAACTCGATGCGCCCTAGGAACCGAAGCCGGGCCGCCTTGGCAAGGATGCTAAAACTCGGCGTGCGGCCTAAACCCCTGGTGATGCAGCCGCTTGTGCGCGTACCAACACCCAAGATGACCCGCAGGGGCGCTACCAACGCGCCCTCCAGCTTACTCAGCTTGTTGGCGCCCGGCAGATCCCAAAAAGCCGATGCGTAAAGCAACTTTGCGCCAACCATTTGCTGCCAATTCATCAGCCGAAGACGCGCTGGAACTTCGTGGGCAATCCAGAGGGGGTAGTAGGCAGCCGTTCCCGCTACAGTGATTTCCGCCGCCCGCTTCGCTTGCGGTTTATCGGAGAGGGTGTCCGTGAGCAGAACTCCCAGGTATTTGTAGTGGTCGGTGACGTTGAGAACCTTGCCCCGGAACCTCACGCATGGGGGCGACTTTTTTGACTTGGCGTGCCCGTATATCGGCATGACTTCCGTCTTGCCCGGTTAGTACGGTTTCAGGTTGATTTCAAGCCGATAGTCCTCCACGAATGTCGCCACGACATTTACAATCTGTTGAAGCTCCGTGACACTATGCGCAATTACCGCAACGTCGTCGGCGTAAAGCAGGGTCCGTATGTCTTCGATGCGGTTGAGGTCCTCGATCTCCAACTCTTTCGCGATTCGGACCGTTAACTCATCCATGAAGACGTTGAACAGCGACGGTGACAACGGCGACCCTTGCTGAACTCCCATCTCTTCCAGCACTTCACCAGTGAGTTCGCCATCGACTAGCACTCGCGATGAAGTTCTTCGGTAAAAACGCCGCAGAATGCGATAGAACTTGCCCTGTACCCCCATCTGGGTTAGCCTCTGAAACAACCCGGCCCGCCAAACCGTAGGGAATGCCTTTCTCAGATCCACGAACAAAACGAAAGAACGGAGGCCAGCTTGTTGTCTAAGGCGCAGACGCTCCTTAAGGACAAAAATCTGGTCCCCCGTACTACGTTTTGGCCGGAACCCACCCTGCTCTGGGCGAAGCCTGCCCGGCTGATCGATGAAAGCCGTAAGCCTCGCCGCCATAAGGGACAGATACATCTTACCCAGACAGCTCAGAATCGCGATGTCTCTCCAATTTTCCGGATCGGTTGGGTCGCCTCCTTTTGGGATGTTGACGATAATCGCTTTGCCCCAGTCGCTGGGGGTGTATTCGCACGATTTCAACCAGTTGAAGAAGCGCACCAGAAAGCTCACAATCCGCGTGCCTCCGTACTTGAGCATCTCGTTCTTGATCTTATCCGGTGAGCACGCTTTGTGATTCTGGAGATTTTCCTGGCAGAGCTCCACTTCCTTTTCGGTGTAATCATAGTCCAGCGGGCCCGTCTCAGTCCGGATCTCCTCGGCTTGCGCCATGGCCTCGAATTGGTCGCGCAGGTTGTCGTTATACTGGAAGGTTTCGCGGGCCTTCCGCTCGGGCTCAATCCGCGCTGCTTCCTCATCAGAACCGACTTCCTCTACACATGCATCCTCCAAAAACTGGTTTTCTTTGGGGACCACCATACGTCGGCGGTATTCTTCCCATTCTTGTAGTTTTTCCCGGAGTGTGCATGCCAGAGTGCCATCGGGCTTCCGAACAGGAGCAGAAGCGTTCGACCGCCGAACCCCGCCCAAACGCTTTGACAGCTTCCAGTACGTGGCCATGGTAGCGCTCCTGAAGTTGGCAGCGGTGTCATTCTGGACCCGCTTCCACGCTTGCTCCTTCTTCTCCTTGCATAACCTTCTGACCGCCTTCCTCGCTTCTTTATATCTTTGCCAGGCCTCTCGGTTGGCCTCATTCCTTCGCCAGTGGCCGTATGCCTCTCTCCGTCGCGCAATCGCTTCCCTAAGACTCTCATCAAACCATGCATTAGTAAACCCTGGCCTAATCACCCGAACTCCCAAGACCTTCACGGCTGCGCCCGTGAAAGCTCGGACCACTAAGCTAGCGACCCTATCTACCTCCTGCTGAAGCTCATCCGGGTCCTCCACTGCTGATAGATCTGGGAGGCCATCTGGCAACAGCCCCGATATACCAGCTGCAAAGGTCTCGTCGTACTTCAACCTAAGCTTAGACAGCTCACTCTCCTTACCCTCAACTACCCTGCCTATCAAGCGCTCTGCCTTGAATGCTTTGTACCTCTTTACCTGCTTTTTTGGGGGTGGCTGTCCCCCCCCGACCAGTTCCGCCCACACAGCTTTGTGGTCGGTCAAGGTCTACCTCGTCGACGCCGAAGCTCGCCTCCTCCGCCAGCTCGGAAGAGACGCAGATGTAATCCAGCAGATGCCTTCGTCCACCTACATTTTCCTGCCTAGACCACCAATATTTGTCCCCCCGTGGTTGCGAAAACCCACTGAGATTGCGCAACCCCGTGGCAACAAGCATCGCAGCCAGCAACTCACCATTCTCACTCCTAACCTCTCTACCCCTCTCATCTATCTCGCCAAAGGGGCCACCACTCCATCCTCCCGCGCTATTCTGGCGGGCCCCAGCTTAGCATCAGCATCACCAACCGTAACCACATGACCTTTGGTGGTGAAGTAGGAGACGGCCGCCTGCCACGCCTCATAGGCTGCAATAGATTCCTCTCGTTGATTTTCTTGGGGGAAGTAGCCGTTGCCGACGAACACATCCGACGCCGTCGCGCTCCCAGACGACAGCCTCACCCACAATTGCTGTGGGTGTGGAACAGGCGCCTGTACAATGGTAGCGCACGGTGCCAGATAGTTGGCCACCAACGTCAAGACTCCTCCCAAGAGACGCGAGCCCGCACCTGTTGCAGCCGCTTTGCCGAGGACTGCGAAGCCGTCGACTTGGAGCTTCTCCACCTTCTGCGACGATAGGTTGTGCTCCTGGACTCCGACGATCACCCAGCCTCGCTCCTTGTAGTGCTCCGGCCATTCCCCAAAGCCTGGGCTATCCGCACCCACTTTGCCTTGCCAATTATGTGAGGCCACCCTCAGTGGGAAGCCTTTCACAAATTGGGAAGAACGAAGCTGGTGCCGATGCCTGCGCTTCGGTTGAGCCCGCCTGGAGCCCTCCGCCACCCTCCACGGCCCATCCTGCACCCTCCGCCCCAGCTCCTCCAGCTCCCGCATCCCGCCCCACTCCGCCAAGGGAGATTCACCGCTTGAGGCTTCGCCCTGGGGCTCGTCGACTTCCACGTCGAGCACCCAGTAGCCAAACCCCTGCTTGCGAAGCTCCCTCTGCATCTACTACATACTGGGCACCCACCCCACCGTGCAGCCCGCTGCTTCTCTCTTTCCCGGAAAAGTCCTACCCGTCGCAACGTGAACCTTTCCCGTGAAGAACTTACGCTCCCGCAGCAGACGCACCATCTTCTCCGCCTCCTCACAAGACGCACATTTAATCCGCAAATGCCGCCCGCTACCTCTGGCCGCGAATTCCACCTCGACTTCCCCGAGACCGAGAATTCGGAGCTCTCGCGCCATGACCACTGTCTGAGAGACATGCGATAGCCCCCATACTATGCAACATCTCTTATCCAGCTCATTTCGTACCTTCCTCCGCCACCTCCTCGGTGGCGGTACCGCTTGCCACACGCCGTGACCAGACCTTTCCGGACGTGACTTCTCTTCCGAGGTTGGGGAGGGTGATCGAGATGCAGCAGGATTGCTGGCTCTACGTGATTCAGGTTGCCCGTCAGGTACGCGAGCACTCGACCACCCCACCCCGGCCGAGTAGCCATCGCCACCCGCAGGCGCACTCCCACGGGGAACGTCTAAACCTGAAGGATTACCGCCTTGACCCATAGGGCCAGCACTAGCGGCCGCGCTCTTCGCATAAGAACCTGACATAAGTGGCATGGGACCCCGGTGCCGCATTGATCGAGTCGTAAACTCGATAAATGAGGACCCAGGTGGGGTTATTTAATGCTCAACCCTTAAAAAGCATACGTGTACGTATGTATAGGAATACACACAAACACTCACCTGCATCCGTAACCAGGCACGAGGCAGGACCCGCTGTGCATCATCGAGGTAGGTGTCGTGGCAAACCACCCTGCGTCCGATAAACGCTGCAAGTGAGTCATCTACCGAGAGCACAGAGTGACAGGCCCGTGCACGTGTACCCACCACCCCATAACCCTCCGCCAGAGCAACCCCATGGCATCCGCAGGATGAGCACGAAGAGTGCTGAGAGAGAGGGTGAGCCAGGAGCCCCGCTCCGGTCCGTCGTTACTTTGGTCATTTAGTCGTTTCAAGGCTTGTGGTAAGGTGTAGGGCCTCTCGCCTTCGTACAAACTCCGACCGACAGTAGTTTGGTTGACCATCCTTCGCGGTGACCCTCTGAACACAACCCCCTCCCCCAGTGCCCACCCCTTGTGATTCCAGAGGCCACCCCGAGCCAAGAGCCATGAGTATGATGAGCAACTCACATGAGTTACTCTCAGTAATTGGGACCCGTCTCATAAATCAATGGAACGCTTATCGTGCGCCCCTCATAGGCTCAGCCCGCCCATGTGAAAGCTAGGCCTCGCCCAAAGCAAAGCAAAGCAAAAAAAAAAAAAAAAAAAAAAAAAAAAAAAAAAAAAAGAGAGAGAGAGAGAGAGAGAGAGGGAGAGAGAAAGTGAGAGAGAGAGAAAGAGAGAGAGCGAGCGAGAGCGAGCGAGAGCGAGGCCGCCGTGGCTCGCCCGCAATCCAGCTGGGTGCACCTCGTCACAACCACTCATCGGCGTGAGCTCATAGCTGTGTGCGACATAGGTACAAGAGCAAGAGGAGAAACAGTGTGCCAGCGTGGATGTGTGGGTGAGGCAGTGCGGTGAGGCAAAGCAGCGATGCCAGTCGAATCCCTGGAGACGGAACCTAGCATCAAAAACATCGTATAAGTCTACCCCAGGCCTCCATCTACCGAGTGGTGAGCTCGATAAAAGAAGACCCGAGTGGGGTTATTTAAAGCTCAACCCTTAAAAAAGCATAAACATGTACGCCGCCAGGAACCCAACAACAATAACATAGCAGCCAGGAACCCAACAACAATAACATAGCCAGGAACCCAGCAACAATAACATAGCATCCGTAACCAGCCTTCAGGAACCCGCCTCAGTTACCCGCCCCCGTAACCAGGCCAGAGACGTGACGTACTATGCATCATTGAGGTGTCGTGGCAAGCCACCCTGCGTCCGATAGAAGCTACAAAAGAGTCATCTACCGAGAACACTAAGTGACAGGCCCGGTCACATGCACCCAACACGTCCCGACCCTCCGCCAGAGCATCCCCATGGCATCCGCAAAGTGAGCACGAGGGGTTCTGGGAGAGAGGGTGAGTCAGGAGCCCCGCGTCCAGGCAGTCGCTACTGTGGCAGTTGAGTGATTTCAAGGCTTGTGGAAATGTGTGGGGCCTCTCGCCTTCGTACCCACTCATACCGACAGTAGTTTAGTTAGCCAACCTGTCCAGTGACCCACTGAGCCCAACCCCCTCCCTCAGATAACCCCCACCCCCGCACTCACCCCGAGTGATACCAGAGGCCACCCCGAGCCAAGAGCCGTGAGCGTGGTGAGAGAGCTTCTCTCAGTAAAAGTTCCCGTCTCATGAATCAGTGGAGCACTGATTATGTACCCCTCATAACAAGCTGCCAACGGCCCCAACCCCGCCGTGTGGCGGTGACACCCAACCATGTATTGGTGCCCCCCAAAATAATGTTAATAGTAATGATAATAATAGTAATAATAATAAGAAATAATAATATGATTAATAATAATAGTGCTTCTGTCAATGGCTGATGCAAATCTGCACATACGCCTCCATCGTCTCACCCGTGAGGGGAGTACGAAGAATTGACGATAGGCTCTAATGACACCCCCGCAAGGGCAGTCCAACACTTCCAGACGGACCGGTATGTTCAATGAAAATACTGGTGGCACCGACGGGAATCGAACTGGCGACAGGGCCCAGATGGTAGAACTTGACCACTGGGCTATCACGGTGTCCATAAATAATAATAATAATAATAATAATAATAATAATAATAATAATAATAATAATAATAATAATAATAATAATAATAGTAATAAAGATGAAGTTAATGATAATAATAATAATAATAATAATAATAATAATAATAGTAGTAATAAAATAGAAATAATAATAATAATAATAATAATAATAATAATAATAATAATAGGCTTCCTCAGACTATAGCATCAGATCCAGATCCTGGACATGTGCCTCCATTAATAATAATAATAATAATAATAACAAAAAAAAATAAAAATAAAAGTAAAACATATATATGGAAAGGGTTAGTATACATGATGAGAGAGAGGGGGGGGGGTCCAAATTAGAATGAAATATTAACAGTTAATATCTCATCAATTTGGGTTAAAAATAATAATAATAATAATAACAATAGTGCTTCTCTGTCAATGGCTGATGCATTTCTGCACATGCGCCTCCATCGTCTCACCCGTGAGGGGAGTACGAAGAATTGACGATAAGCTCTAATGACACCCCCGCAAGGGCAGTTCCAACACTTCCAGACGGGCCGGTATGTTCAATGAAAATACTGGTCCAGACGGATCGTTACGTTCAATGAAAATACTGGTGGCACCGACGGGAATCGAACTGGCGACAGGGCCCAGATGGTAGAACTTGACCACTGGGCTATCACGGTGTCCATAATAATAACAATAATAATAGTAATAATAACAATAATAATAATAATAATAATAATACTATATCTGAGGCGTACTGATGCAGCTAATGGCATATCCTCAACGGACATAAGCCTCCAATACCCTTGTTCGAGGTCCTCCACCCCCCCGTGTCAGTCTCTCGCAATAATAATAATAATAATAATAATAATAATAATAATAATAACAAAAATAAAAAATAAAAAAAATAAAAGTAAAACATATATATGGTAAGGGTAAGAATACATGGTCAGAGAGAGAGAGGGGGGGGATCCAAATTAGAATGAAATATTAACTGTGCCCTTCAGTTAATATCTCATCAATTTGGGTTATATATATATATATTTAAAAAAAGGGGGGGAAGGGGGGGGATAAGTAAATAAAATAGTTAAGTAATAAATGAAAGAAGAAAAAAATATAAATAAATAAAAATATATCAATATACAGATAAAGATATGAAAGGAAGGAAAAAGAGAGAGAACCTTGCTGACGGTAAAAGGGGAGAGAGAGAGAGAGAGAGAGAGAGGAGAAGAAGAAAAAAGAGATAAAGAGAAAGGATGTGAAGAGATGAACTCCCTCATCGTTTCACTTCAGCTCGAGAGTGGCGAACAGTGTGGGACTCGAATTCATTTTCCGCAAAAAGAAAAGGAACCCCATACCTCACTAAACGAAAACGGGCCCTGTAAAAACTCCCAGTGGGAGAAAAATAGGCCCCAAAAGAAAAATGCGGTTACGCACGATCGCCTGAAAGGGCTAAACGCTATGCCCAAGAAGAGGATAGAAAAAGAGAAGAAAGAAAAAAGGAAGGAAAAAGGCGGTCCGGAACATAAATAGCAAGAAGAAGAAGAGTCAAGAGCGACGGCGATGAGGGAGAATAAAGGGAACAGCAGGAGCAGATGCTTGTCTCTGTAAATGAGATCTCAGGTACGAATGCTTATCAACACGGGGGCGAAGGCGCTTATGAAGGGGGGAAATCCTAAGCATGGGAATAGGAAGAAGAGCACGAGAACGATCAAGCATAGTGCGCCAGTTGAGGGAATTACCACGGGAAGAGGAGGTGGTTGGGCCTCTTCCCACTGGTTCCGAGGCCATGTTGTTGTGTTGTTCTTATAAGACATACACCACGTGGGGTCAAAGGGGTATATACATTCCGAGATCTAGGGGTGGTGACGGGTTTCGAGGCGTCCCAGACACTTACCGCCAAACGTCCTCATGCGCTGGCAGACCGCATGAAATGTCTGCTACCCCTGTGAGTACCTCCATGCGGGACGTACCCAGTCTCGTGAAACTCTCACGCGGGGAAGATCAATCATTTGTAGTTGATTTCCTGCAAGGTACCCGACACTGTGCGGGTAGTAGGGACTTCCTTTTGGGGCTTTCTGTGCAGGATGGTTAGAGTCACTCTTCCCTCCCCAACATACTCACTGTAGTCCCTGTTGGGTCGAGGGATGGAGGCGCATGGCCCTCGGGCTCAGCCATGACAGATCAATATATAATTATTATTATTATTGTTATTATTATTATTATTATTATTATTATTATTATTATTATTATTATTATTATTATTCAGCCCAATGGCCTCAAGGCGTTAAACTGTGACGCCAACTCATAACCCTTTGGTGGTAGATGCTGGGGAGGAGGGTCGTTGCGCGCGTAAAAGATCTTAAACTCCGCATATGCTGGTTGATAGCCCAGGACCCAGCAGACACCAGATTGTTATGGGTGGGGTTTCGAGGCAGCTCTAGCAACCGCGCTTGGTGTATGCACTTGCACATTCGGTGACGTCTTGCAAGAGGTTGCTGGGACTGCGGAATAACCTCGGCTTAGTGCAGTCTTGCCCTCAGGAGCTCCATCGGTGGCCCCGATCATCAGGCGAGAGACTGACACGGGGGGGTGGAGGACCTCGAACAAGGGTATTGGAGGCTTATGTCCGTTGAGGATATGCCATTAGCTGCATCAGTACGCCTCAGATATAGTAAATCTGCCTTGGAGTGTTGACTGTGACATATTTGAGGGAAATCCCGATGAAAAAACCTAGTCACACTTGCTAAACAGAGTTCCAGCCCAATGGCCTCAAGGCGTTAAACTGTGACGCCAACTCATAACCCTTTGGTGGTAGATGCTGGGGGAGGGTCGTTGCGCGCGTAAAAGATCTTAAACTCCGCATATGCTGGTTGATAGCCCAGGACCCAGCAGACACCAGATTGTTATGGGTGGGGTTTCGAGGCAGCTCTAGCAACCGCGCTTGGTATATGCACTTGCACATTCGGTGACGTCTTGCAAGCGGTTGCTGGGACTGCGGAATAACCTCGGCTTAGTGCAGTCTTGCCCTCAGGAGCTCCATCGGTGGCCCCGATCATCAGGCGAGAGACTGACACGGGGGGGTGGAGGACCTCGAACAAGGGTATTGGAGGCTTATGTCCGTTGAGGATATGCCATTAGCTGCATCAGTACGCCTCAGATATAGTATTACTATTATTATTATTATTATCATCATCATCATCATTATCAATATTATTATTATAATTATTATTATTATTATTGGACACCGTGATAGCCCAGTGGTCAAGTTCTACCATCTGGGCCCTGTCGCCAGTTCGATTCCCGTCGGTGCCACCAGTATTTTCATTGAACATACCGGTCCGTCTGGAAGTGTTGGAACTGCCCGTGCGGGGGTGTCATTAGAGCCTATCGTCAATTCTTCGTACTCCCCTCACGGGTGAGACGATGGAGGCGCATGTGCAGATTTGCATCAGCCATTGACAGAGAAGCTCTATTATTATTATTATTATTACTATTATTATTATTGTTATTTTGGACACCGTGATAGCCCAGTGGTCAAGTTCTACCATCTGGGCCCTGTCGCCAGTTCGATTCCCGTCGGTGCCACCAGTATTTTCATTGAACATACCGGTCTATTTCTGGACCAGTATTTTCATTGAACATACCGGCCCGTCTGGAAGTGTTGGAACTGCCCTTGCGGGGGTGTCATTAGAGCTTATCGTCAATTCTTCGTACTCCCCTCACGGGTGAGACGATGGAGGCGCATGTGCAGAAATGCATCAGCCATTGACAGAGAAGCACTATTATTATTATTATTATTATTATTATTATTATTATTATTATTATTATTATAGGACACCGTGATAGCCCAGTGGTCAAGTTCTACCATCTGGGCCCTGTCGCCAGTTCGATTCCCGTCGGTGCCACCAGTATTTTCATTGAACATAGCGGTCTATTTCTGGACCAGTATTTTCATTGAACATACCGGCCCGTCTGGAAGTGTTGGAACTGCCCTTGCGGGGGTGTCATTAGAGCTTATCGTCAATTCTTCGTACTCCCCTCACGGGTGAGACGATGGAGGCGCATGTGCAGAAATGCATCAGCCATTGACAGAGAAGCACTATTATTATTATTATTATTATTAGTGGCACCGCGATAGCCCAGTGGTTAAGGTCTACCATCTGGGACCTGTCGCCAGTTCGATTCCCGTCGGTGCCAATATTTTCAAAGGATATTTTCTTTGAAAGTATTGGTCTGTCTGGAAGGCTTGGAGCTGCCTTGCGGGGGTGTCAGTAGAGCCTATCGTCAAATCTTCGTACTCCCCTCGCGGGTGAGACGATGGAGGCACATGTGCAGATATGCATTCGCCATTGACAGAGAAGCACTATTATTATTATTATTATTATTATTATTATTATTATTATTATTATTATTATTATTATTATTATTATGGACACCGTGATAGCCCAGTGGTCAAGTTCTACCATCTGGGCCCTGTCGCCAGTTCGATTCCCGTCGGTGCCACCAGTATTTTCATTGAACATACCGATCCGTCTGGACCAGTATTTTCATTGAACATACCGGCCCGTCTGGAAGTGTTGGAACTGCCCTTGCGGGGGTGTCATTAGAGCTTATCGTCAATTCTTCGTACTCCCCTCACGGGTGAGACGATGGAGGCGCATGTGCAGAAATGCATCAGCCATTGACAGAGAAGCACTATTATTATTATTATTATTATTATTATTATTATTATTATTATGGACACCGTGATAGCCCAGTGGTCGAGTTCTACCATCTGGGCCCTGTCGCCAGTTCGATTCCCGTCGGTGCCACCAGTATTTTCATTGAACATACCGATCCGTCTGGACCAGTATTTTCATTGAACATACCGGCCCGTCTGGAAGTGTTGGAACTGCCCTTGCGGGGGTGTCATTAGAGCTTATCTTCAATTCTTCGTACTCCCCTCACGGGTGAGACGATGGAGGCGCATGTGCAGAAATGCATCAGCCATTGACAGAGAAGCACTATTATTATTATTATTATTATTATTATTATCATTATTACCATTATGGAGGCACATATCCAGGATCTGGATCTGATGCCATAGTCTGATGAAGCCTATCATAATGTTTGTGATTATTATTATTATTATTACTATTATTATTATTATTACTAGGGAGTACATAGGCCATCGGTCCCTTTCCATGGGCTGATTGGTTTAAAGCTCCTAGAGTAATGTTCTATGCCGTCACTTCCTTTATTCCACCGATTGGTGTGGAGACTTTCCTTATGGAATGGAGGACTGGATGCACATGGCCTTTTGGCTCAGCAATTGGCAGGAGATACATTATTATTATTACTATTATTATTATTATTATTCTCATTATTTTTATTATTATTATTATTATTATTATTATTGGACACCGTGATAGCCCAGTGGTCAAGTTCTACCATCTGGGCCCTGTCGCCAGTTCGATTCCCGTCGGTGCCACCAGTATTTTCATTGAACATACCGGTCTATTTCTGGACCAGTATTTTCATTGAACATACCGGCCCGTCTGGAAGTGTTGGAACTGCCCTTGCGGGGGTGTCATTAGAGCTTATCGTCAATTCTTCGTACTCCCCTCACGGGTGAGACGATGGAGGCGCATGTGCAGAAATGCATCAGCCATTGACAGAGAAGCACTATTATTATTATTATTATTATTATTATTATTATTATTAGTAGTAGTAGTAGTAGTAGTAGATATAGATTGACATCAGCAAAGTGTGACGCAAGTGGAAAGGGAAACAGAGAGACGGAGAGAGCTTTTTCTTCCGCTTTTATCAAGTGACCCTTAGAGTAAGGAACAGATTGCGACACGTGTGAACCTCAAGTCCTTGTGTGATGTGCTGCAATAGAACGACTGGACAGAATACTATCGGTCATTTTCCTGCGTGATGATATGGATCTTCTTCTCGCTAGTGAGCTGTTCCCGCGCCTGCGTTTTCCAGAGTGTGAGCTGGGGGCTGGAAGCTATTGCCAAGCTCAAATGTTGTGAAACTGCAGCCTTAGTTCTCCGCCCGTCCACAACCCTCACTCAAGATTGCCTGCTGCAAGCTGATGCGCAGCTTGATTTGCTGCTTGAACCGTCCAATTACGAAAAGCAGTTTTTAACGTGGCGCAAACATGACTACGAAGGATGGTGGCAGGATCCAGAAACATGGGCTAGTTTCCGCAATGCCACGGCGCGGCCGCTCACATTGCACGCGGTGCTCGCTGACATCACCCTGGGGGACATGCTTGGGATTGCTCACTCCCACGCCAGCAAGCTGCTCCCAGCAGGCGCCCTCGTCGCTTTTTTCGTACCTGACCTCAGTGCATTGAGCTACAATGCAACACTGAGAACCAGTGGCGACAAGAAGTTGTTACTTTCTCAACATCTGGGCGATCTTGAAAGTAACTTGGACTTTAGAAAAATGGTTAGTAATGAATATGTGTACGAAGAGTACAGGTGTTCCCCCAACTTGGCCTTCAATGCACCATCTGCTTTTGATTTTTCACTTCATTCTCTGTCATCCAAAGCAGAAGCAACGATAACCCTGACACTTTCGAAAGACATCTTGACTGTTGCTCAACACAATAACCGCACTCGCTGGGAGTGGGAGCCTTACTTTCTCATCAAGACATCGCAATCGGCGGCTAGGTTCCCTGCCTGGTCTGCAGGTGCCGATGCCTCGCTGACAGTGCTGAGGAACCTGCGATTCAATGCGCGACTCGTCTCGCCACGGGCTGTGGTTGCGGCCGAGGTGCTGGACTACGACGCCAAGCTGGAGGGTTGGCCCGTTGTGCTGGACCGGAGGGAGCCCGGCCCGTTTCGGCTACAGGTGGCGCTGGTCTGGCTGTACGGCGCAGTGCAGGACAAACTCGAGAGCTCCTTCACGTCGGTCGACCGCAGTCTGCTCGACAAGTACTCCAACCGCCGACTGGGCAACTATGGCAATCACATTTTCCGCCGGGATGAAGGCAGGCGCCAGATGGTCATCGGTTCGGGTGTCCTTGTGAGAATCTCCCCGAACCCGCAGCAACGCTTGCCAGAAAAGCTGCCCAGGTGCACAGCAGATTCCATGAATGCGCCAGGGCGGTGGGTGAACCTTGTGGAGGCCAGCAAGTCACTGGTCCTCGCCGCCGCAAAGGCCTTATGGCCCAGCTCCAACCTAGATACTTTCGTTGCGCCACACGGCACACGCAACGAACTTGGAGATGAGAGTTTTCATTCAGGATCCGTGAGCTGCCCGGTTCACTTGTGCACCGGCGACCCCGGCAGCATCTCGTACAGGCACAACCCCTTTCACTGGATTTTTGCTCCCTACCACTGTGCCGTACACCTGTTTTCAAAGAAAGATATTTTGCAGTGTACAAACCAGCTGACTGTGGAGACGAGGAGAAAGCGCCGTGCCGAGCAGGGGCTACAGGCCTATGATCCTTGGCTCATGCCTCGAGACAACCTGGAGTTGTGGATGCATGTCATGGGCGACAGTACCATCCGAGAACTCCCAGCTGTCCTCTTCCATATGTTTAAAGGGAAAAACTTCGCAGACCAGGATGAAAAGAAGTTTGATGAGAAGGATAGGACTTGGGGCAAGTTTGGTCGACTACGCGTGAGTTACAGAGCCCTCTTCCTGGGCAGGGACCTCGGCGCGGAAAGCATGTGGGAACGAGACATGCATGAATTCACGCGATACAACCTCGATTTGAACAACAGGTCAAGCGCAAGACCTGACGTCTTGGTCATTGACCCTGGATGGGCTTACGTTGCTTGGCAAACCAAGGTCTCGGAATTTGCCAAATGGGTGGATAAGATTGGCGCGTTCGTTGCTAAGATCATGGTGCAGAACCAGACGCAGCATCCTATTCGAGTCATCTGGCACGACCCGCTCTGGATGTTTTCCTCTGCACATGCTAGGACGCACGAACTGACCTTGGAGCGGATGCAGACGAGGGCAGCACTCGCTCGTCACAAGCTGCCCATGCTTGCGCCAGGCATCGAGTTCTTCAACGCCACACTCATGACCATGGCACGCTGGGATAGGAACAGCTATGACGGATTACACTATTTTGAAAGAGCAAAAGGGGCCACTCCAGCCATACTGGCGCAGATGCTGCTCAATGGCATTTTCACTGAGTGCCCCAGCGAGAAGCCACTAGAGCTTACAAACGCCGAGAAAATATTCAAATCACAACTTTGGAAAACACGAACTGCCGAGCTTGCAGCAGAAGAGAAGGAATACACGGACTACGTGCATCTCAGGCAATATGGCCCTACTGTGTTTGAGTACGGCATGTGCATCACAAGCGGGCCCAACAACTGGTTTCGCGTGTTCAGCGAACAGGAGTGCGTGGAGCTATTGCACGGTGCACTCGCTGGTCAAAGTTTCCGTGACCCAAACGGTACCGTACACTGGGAGTGTCTGGCTTTGGAGGAAGGTTCACTGTCGTACGACTTTGGTCTGAAATGTCCGCACTTCTGTCCAGACTGCCCAGCAGACTCAGATGCAAAGCGTCCAGGTGTCTGCTACAGGGTCGGAAAATCCGAGGGCAAGGTAAACTCTAAATGTGTACACAAAGAAGATCTCCCACCTGCCAAACAAGGTGATACAGCAGATTAGGTAGGAAGAAATGTACTATCGGGCTCTAAGAAGCTATTACATTATTGAAAATAATATAATGCTTACTGAGAACCCTTTCTGCTTATCTGTATGAGTAGCGAGAGTTCTATTCAATATTAATACTATGAGACAGCAGTGAGAATTTTTTTTTTTTTTTTTTTTTTTTTTTTTTTTTTGTTTTTGTTGTTGTTGATGTTGTTGTTGTTGTTGTTGTTGTTGTTGTTGGTATTAATACATTTTTTACGTAAACACGTTCAACTATTACTGAAAGAGCTTCCATGTAAAGGCTACGGGCAAGTTTCACAGTATTATATAAAATAGTGATTGCGTCTAAATAAAAGCTACTCGATCGCAAGTGATTACTGTACTTAGAGTGACAATTTTAAGTTCAAGATGCCACGGTATTAAACACACTCTACTATTTAATATGATATATATTCTGAATCTACAGTCACTGTCAGAGTCTGTCAAAGTCTGACAGATGAATAGGAATAAAAATGTCACTCACTGACCTTACCTCACCTTTAAATATGCATTTTGCAGGTATATACTATACACTCCGACACTTTCAGTTGTTAGACTACTATTATTAATATATTAATAATAATCCATGATAGCAACTACATTCTATCAGCAGTACTACAGCTTTAATATTACTAGCGATATTCAAATTACACCGTACATGAACTTGAAATAATATTAAAAAATTCAACCTGTATAAAAAGTCACTAGTCAACTTTTAAAAAAAGTTCAACCTGAATAAAAAGTTAAACTTTTATAACAAGTTGAACGTATATACACGGTTAACTCTATCAGTATACACGTCGAACTAAACTTGAAAAATATATTAAAATATTTATACACACAAAAAAATAATGTTGAAATATTTATTAATATACACTGGAAAAAAAATTGAGTATAAAAATATTTCGACGTATAAAAATTTCGACGTATAAAAATAGTTCAACTCGTGCACGCAGAGGTTCAAGTCATTTAGTAGTAGCTGCTGAGTTCAATTTCGACCTGTTACAGTGACTCGATATTTAATAAATTAAATATAAACGTCTATCTAATTATAACGATATGAAGAATGAGGAATACCTAACGTAGAAGGGACTCCGTACTCTCCAAGCCAAGGATAACCGAGAGACCGGAACATAGCCATTATATACAGGGTGGGCCGGCATAATCCCCTCTACCCCTCGAGCGTGCTCTCGTCAGAGTGCGCGAGAAGTCGAGTCAAGACCAGCCGCCGAACCAAACCGAGATAAAATATGAAAAATTATCTTGAGTTACGGTTGGTGACTAGACCCTTCCCCTTAGATAAAATTGCACACCCCAATGGACAATTTTTATTATAAGAATAGTATTTAGTCATACCGGCCCACCCCAATTACAATTACTTATTTTACCTATATCACTCTAAGTGTAACGCTGAATTCAAAGCTTGGCGGTTTGGGGTGTGGCGCTTAGTGACGTGTCAGTATTATTCAAAATCTCTAATAAAAGTAAAGTACGAACCCTCCTGTCCAGTGGGTTATGGGCCTTGGCAGCGCTTAACTCTGGCACTGCGGCAAGCAAGGAAGGAAGAAGACTATCGCCGACCTGGGAGGCGACTGTTAAAAGGGTTGGTGCCACTCCAAAATTGGCACATAAAAAGGGAAGCTTTCGCAACCCTGTGGCTCAGTTTTGAACGCATTGTACCTGTCCCCGCTTTTGGTTAGGTGAGTCACCGGCGTCGGGGCAAAGAGGCAGGAACATCCAGCACATCAGACACTGCCAACTGGTCTGCTCAAAGAAAAAACAGCAAGTAAGACCTCATGAGTTTCAGCACTCTTAGAGGCACAGAAAAGACTAGACAAAAAGAAATGACTAAGAAAGGACAATATGAAGGGAGAACCCCGTTCAAGACAAGTAGTGGTGCCACTTCGAGACAGATTTTCAATACATATCCCCGCCCACAGAGACACATTGCAACGCTCCGCGTGCAACGCGGACACGGCCGGCCCCGCCGGGACAAAAAGGCAACGGACAAACAAGGAAATGAGCACGGAACCAAAAACAATTGATGACTGGTAAAAAATTTCTACCGAAACCTAGTGGTTCCAAAAACACGATTTTTGGAACCTTGGAAAGTTGTGGATTTACTCCAAAACAAAAAAAACACAAAACAACAAGTTGTTACAATACTTTCATATTAAAGAAAAGGACATAATAAGACATAAGAGGACAATGCCAGACTACAAGCAAGGAAAGATTTATGCTATTCGTTCGCACCAGACCGACCAAATATATATTAGTTCCACTACAAATCCATTACATAAAAGATTGTATGATCATAGATCGCTTTTCAAAACAAACAAATGGTATATTTCATCACACGAGATATTAAAATATGATGACAACTACATTGAACTTATTGAGATGTTTCCTTGTAATAACAAAATGGAACTTTGTAAAAGAGAAGGAGAAATAATTAGAGAAACTGAAAATTGTGTAAATAAACAAATTGCAGGAAGAACAAAAAAAGAGTGGGAAGAAGAATATAAAGATAGAAACAATCAAAAGAAAAAACAATATTTGGAAGAAAACAAAGAGAGAGTTAAAAAATATCAGAATGATTACTGGTTAAAAAATAAAGATAAAATGACTGAAAAAATGAAAGTGTATAGTGAATTAAATAAAGAAAATATCAAGAAATGGAAAAAGAATTATTATGAATTGAATAAAGAAAAATTAGATAAGAAAGCAAAGAAAAAATATTATGCGAATGTGGATGTATGATTTCAAATAGTTATAAATCAGGTCACAAGGAAACAGATAAACATTTTAATAACCTTATTGGATTAAATGTGTTCAGTTTATAAATCATCATAATCTAAAACTCATTTCTTTTTTCTTTGACGTGTTCCTCTCAATTCATTCTCCGGTTTTATATCCAATGACTTTAATAAGTGACCGGTCTTTTTTTGTTTAGTCACTTCTTTGACTTTGTCAGCTAATTGAGGTTTTATTTCTTCAAGTTGTTCGTTCATTTTAGATTTTAATAATTGCTGAGGGCTGACTATTTCGTGATCTGAAAGAATCAACTTGAAGCCTTTTCGTCCTTTAACTGTGAATACTTTCTTTGAATACTGAACGTCGCCTTTACTAAAAACTGTTCGATCTAGTTCTTTTCTTACTGTTGAATTCTTAGGAAATTTATGAATAAGACCGGCTCTGTATATTTCTTGATCATTCTTCTTTTTACCCTCATAGACTTCCATAGGTGTGGCTTTTATTGTATTATGGTATGTGTTATTATAATTATCAACAATTTCATAAATGTAAGGAACCCAAATAAAATCATCATTAACTTCCCACATTAAATTCAAGTCGTTTCTTATTGTTCGAATAAATCTGTCAACTATACCCATAGTTCGGTGGTAGCCTACTTCATTTGTTGTATGTTGAATTCCGTTGTCTTTAAAGTATTCAGCAACTTGTCCTTTATATTCGCTACCGTTATCATATGTAATCCTTTTAGGTTTCGGCATTTTTTTAAATCCTTCCAATACTTCGCCTGTTGTTTTATTTTTGATCGGTTCAATCCAACCACGACGAGAATAAACATTAATCATCACTAAACCAAAATTGTAGTTTTGTTTCCTTTCTTAGTAGCTATTTTAGACATATCCATTAAGTCAATAAACACTTGGCTTAATGGTTCTGGTTCAGGGGCTAGTATAGTATTCCATTTTTTAGGGGTCTTAGATTGATGGTGTATTTCAGAAGCCTCTTCAATTTTCTGTTTTTCAAGTTCATCATTGTCTTCGACACCTTTAGTTTCACTGTTTTGTGTATTTCCTGTATCGCCTACATCGATAGATGTATGTTTGTGGTCAATCTAATATTTTATAACACCTAATGCGTTATCATTATATATTAATCTTTCTTTTTTTTCTAGTTCAAAACAATAATTAGAACAAAACTCGTAAGTATAAAATCGGTCGAATGTATCATCAACTGCTGTAATCTGTCTATTAGCTAAACACAAGCTCAATCCACACACATAACAGCTATTGAAGTCATACTCAAAACGATTATATAGATAGTCCATAATGTGTAAACGAACATCGAGCGTTAAATTTTTTATCTTAGACATCTATATTAAAACTTTAAAAATATCTTTGAAACATCATTATTTTCTTTTTTTGACTTCTCTGGCTGTCCCGCATAAACATTGATATTAACACGGCTAGACTTCTTACCACCCTTCTTAGGCTTAGGCTCTTCCTCTTCTTCCTCCTCGCTATCATCGCTGTCCTCGCTTTCTTCTTCTACTTTCTTTTTTACCACTTTCTTCGCCTTCTTCTGTTTAGTCTTTAATTTCATACCCGCAACCCGTCGAGCAACGATATCAACAAAGTCATGTTCAACCTCTTCATCGCTTTCACTGCTTTCCTCACTTTTCTCGCCGTCCCTACCATCTATCATATCTTTCGCCAACTGCTTCGAGGTAATGTGGTCCATCTTTTCGTCATCAGTCATTTCTTTTACATTCTTAGCCTCTTCCTCCGCGAGTAATTCCTTAGCCCGCTCAATCTTTCTTTGCCTCGCATACTGTTTCTTCATTACAGTCGCTTTTTCAAGGTTCTTTATGGCAATCTCTCTATTACCTTTCGGCATCGTTTGTCTCGGTTATATATCTAACCAAAAAAAATAATTTTTAATCGGATTAATAATTATCCAAAATATATAGCAGAGACTCCGCCTCCGCACCTCCACGAGTTTTGGTGAAGCTTTTTCAAAAGGTTCAATGAGCCAATATAAATCGCTCTTAGGATTACAGGAAATTGCGGTAGACTCACTAGACATAAAAACCTTAGACTTAACGAACACAAATATTATCGGCTTAAACACGGATAGAGTGCCAGAAGATGCCGACCCGATAAATCTTTATTATACCGATGTGCGATTTGATACACGACTGGCTACCAAAAGCACGACGGACATCAAAGAAGGAACCAATTTATATTACACCACCGCAAGATTTGACACAAGATTTTCAAACAAATCAACTACGGACTTAAAAGAAGGCACTAATTTATACTATACCGATGGGCGATTTGATGCTCGGCTTTTATTAAAATCAACCGCGGACTTAAAAGAAGGAACTAATTTATACTATACCGACGGAAGGTTTGACACAAGATTTTCAAACAAATGAACTACTAACTTAGCAGAAGGAATCAATTTATATTACACCACCGCAAGATTTGATAGTCAATTAGCGACCAAATCAACTACTAACTTAGCAGAGGAACTAATCTATACTACACCACCGCGAGAGCAAATTCAGACTTTGATACACGGCTAGGCAATAAATCAACTACTAACTTAGCAGAAGGCAGCAATTTATATTATACGACAGCAAGATTTGATAGTCAATTAGCCACTAAAACAACAACAAACCTAGCAGAGGGAAATAATTTATATTACACCACCGCAAGATTTGATAGCCAATTAGCCACTAAAACAACAACAAACTTAGCCGAAGGAACTAATTTATACTACACCACCGCGAGAGCAAATTCAGACTTTGGTAAACGGCTAGGCAATAAATCAATAGATGCTTTAAGTGATGTAATAATAACAACACCAGCAAATGGTCAATTACTTACATACAATGGAACAAACTGGGTAAATACTACTACTGGGTCATTAACTTACCTTTCATTAACTGGCGGGACTATGGCGGGAGACATTAAACTGGGTGCTTCAACTTTTGCCACATATGTTGCCACACCACAGGCTATGACAAGCAATAATTCTGGTGGATTCGTTGATTCTGCTTCTAATGAATACAATCCAGCATATTATGCTTTTAACTCAAAGCAAAACGATTATTGGACTACGGCTATATATTACAACGACACGACGGGAGTTTATACAGGAGTGCCCGCAACAACGAATACTTGGGATGGAACAGCATACACAGGCGAATACATAAAAATAGATTTAGAAGCGATATACAGGATAAAAAATTATTATGTTAGGTCTTCGTCTGCTAATTACATTGAAACAACTCCGAGCATTTGGTATGTGGGGGTGAGCACTGACAACATTACATATACATTATGGGACAGCAGGAGCGGAGAGGCATGGGCTTCACGATCAACTAAAACATACACACCCGCTTCAAATGCTTCTGCTAGATATATCATATTCGTCGTGAATAAAACAGGAAGTGGAGGAACTTCACTTAGAAGCCAACCTCGCATAGCCAGTCTGTATTTTGATTATGATACCTTGAATTATGACATAACATTGATTAGAAATATAACTTGCGATACGATTACGACAAGTGGAGCGATAACAGGAACGACACTCACAGCAAGCGGGTTGATAACGGCGAATGCGGGATTAACAGGAACGACACTGACAGCGAGTGGGGCAACAACTGCTAATGGCGGACTTAATATGAACAGCCAAAGCATTACAAATGTAAATCAACGAAATGCTAAAACTGTCTCAACTTGGTTATCAGAGCACACAGCAAATAATGCGAAAGTGTCAGCAGATGGGTCAATTGATACACACAGCGATGTAGTAATAATGACACCCGCAAACGGTCAATTACTAACATACAATGGAACTAACTGGGTAAATTCCACAGGTTCATTAACTTACCTTCAATTAACGGGCGGGACTATGGCTGGCGATGTTAAAATGGGTGCTTCGACTTTTGCTATGTATTCAGCTCCGCAGACTATGACGATCAATTCAGCACCTTCTCCATTTGCTGCTTCTGCTTCTGATGAATACAATCCAGCATATTATGCTTTTAACTCAAACCAAAACGCTTATTGGACTACGGCTATATACTACAATGACACGACAGGAGTTTATACAAGAGTTCCAGCAACAACGAATACTTGGGGAGGAACAGCATGCACAGGCGAATACACAAAAATTGACTTGGGAGCGATATACAGGATAACAAATTATTATGTTAGGTCTTAGTCTGCCAATTATATTGAAACAACACCGAGCATTTGGTATGTAGGAGTAAGCACAGATAACATTACTTTTGCATTATGGGATTCACAGACGGGTCAGGCTTGGGCTTCACAGATAACTAAAACATATACACCCGCTTCACATGCTTCTGCTAGATATATCATATTTGTAGTGAATAAAACAGGAAGTGGCGAAACTTCACTTAGAAGCCAACCTCGCATAGCTAGTTTGTATTTTGATTATGAGACATATAATTATGATATAACATTGATTAGAAATATGACGAGCTACACATTAACGACAAGCGGAGCAATAACAGCCAGCGGATTAATAACTGCGAGTGCGGGGGTATCAACAACTACACTCTCCGCCAGCGGGGCAATGGCGAATGCGGGACTTGATATGAAAAGCCAAAGCATAACAAACCTAGCCACTCCATCAGCTTCAACAGACAGGGCTAACAAAACTTATGTAGACATTAGACGGACAAAATGTGAAATTAACAGGAGACCAAACAATAGCAGGGACAAAAGAATTTAGTGGAAAATTAACAACATCATTAGGTGTCCCGTGTATAATAGGTAGGAATACAAAAGGCACAGGGGCAACAGGAGGCTTAGAATTATACGGCACGGCATCTAATATTACGAACGGATGTCATATACAAGCATTTGTAAATACATCAGTTTATCCAGTTTTTCAACAATTAAACTGGAGTCCGAAAAATATTGCTTTATGTTTTGATTGTTATTATGACGGCAGTAACTGGAAATCAAGTTATTCTGGTTCAAACTTTCAAATATACAAAGTAGGCGACAAACTCAGTTTTTATTATTCCACAGGTGTCGCAGTGCGAGGAAATATGTCCCAGGCTGAGGCAATGAATATTAATACATCAGGATTATTGACAGCGAATGCGGGAATTACATACACAGGAACACTAACATCAGCGGCATCACTTACAGGAGCAAAAATATCAATTCAAGGAGCAACTGATGGAGGAAGCAGTAGAAGAATATATATTTGGGATATTACCAATACAAACTGGGGTATTTATATGGCACAATCTGGAGGCGGTAAAGCACTAAATGGAGGAACTGCTCCCGCTGTAAATGCGATTACTTCCTATGCTGTAAGATTTAGGTGTTATGATAGTTCAACCAGTGGATTCATATGGGAAAATGGTTCCACCAATGCTGCTTTAATGTGTTTATATGGCTCAACTGGTCAATTATGGATTAGAACTGGACCATACTTAACTTCTGACAGACGAAAAAAAGAAGACATAAAAATGTTTAGGTTTGTATTTCATAAACAAGTTAAACCCAGTCTGCTTTCGTATGATTGATGATTTAAAAAAATGTAGGGCTGGCTTAATAGCACAAGAGGTTGAAGAAGTATTGACAGAAATGGATATGTTAGATTTTTCTGGATTTTCAAAAGAGCCGATAATGGTTCCGTGTCCAAATCAAAAAACGGAATGTGAATTGAAAGGGAAAAGTATTAATCCAGAAGATGTAAAATGTGTTGATAGTGGTGATGTCAGTTATGGTATAGGCTATACTGAGTTTATCGCACCGTTAATTAAGGCAGTTCAACAATTATCCACACAGGTAGTTAATTTAGAAAAAGAAAATAAAACTTTACTTAATATACTTCAAGACCAAGCAAACCAATTAGCAGAAATCAGAGCAGTTGTTTTTCCTCCGTAATCCCAATATATTTTTGAGATCGTAAGTGGTTTTTGAAAAAAAGCACTTAATGTCCAACAATAATACAACTAGAATTCACAGACCACCACCTATTATTGATATGGATGGCGAACTAACTCCCGAATTAAAGTTTCGTGTTCTTGAAGTAGAACTAAAGAATGAAAAAAAAATAGAGCACGAATTGGAAGATACTGGAATTGTTGTTGTATAAAGAATAGACCAACTGACAGCAGACTTATTAAGTATCTGTTTCAAATGGCTATCATTATCGCCATTATAACCCTTTGTATCGTGAGGCTATCTGAAAAGAACTTACCGTGTGAAGTTGCTAACACTTATGTAGGTATTTTGACCTTACTCATCGGGATATGCCTTCCATCACCTTCTTCAAGTAAGAAATGAACATTCAAACGAATAGATTTTATACCACGAAGCATCATTTGAACATATTAGAGGTATGGAGTCATTAAAACTAACACACCAATCACTCATCGGCTTATACACACATCCTTTTTGAATACAATAAACACAACTTTCATTTTTTTTATCACTGACCCGCGAATAGAAATCACAAGCAGTCCGAGCAGAAATATTAATTAATAAAAAGTTTATGAGCATTAGTATAGAGGGCAACATGGCAGACTATAAATTCCAAAAGATTATTTTTCTTAGTAATGATTTTCCAGGAGGGGTTAATGGTAGCAAGACATTTCACAAAACCATTAAATTGAACTTTACACCAACTAGAATGAATGTTAAGTATATCCACTATATGAATGACACGACGGAAACGAAAACAAAAATCCTTCATATGGACCGCATTGGGATTATTGGCACATTCGCTGACAGCAACACTGCCAACATTTCCAATCTTAGCTACAACTTGGGGATTATTAATTGGACTGACGGTCAATACAGTTTTAGAGTGCTTAAAACAGACAATGGTAGTATTGAAACTGACCCCTTGGGCGGAAGAATTGTTATTTGTTTAGAATTTTTTGCTTAATATTTATATAAACGATGGAGAAAATCAATAATGTAAAGGTGAAACCAGTCAAGCAAATCGGAGATGGCGACAAGTTGGCTAAAGGACATAAGTTATTTGACGAACCGTATGCTAATATTTTTCTTCTCGCTCGCAAGAAGAGTGGTAAGACGACCGCACTGTTCGAAATCCTGAAACGAACGACGGACAGAAAAACAAGGATTGTCATTATCGCCAGCACAATCCACAAGGACCACATTTACAAAGAAATGGTTAAGCACTTCAAGAAGAAGGGCACCCCGATGGCGATATACACATATTTGAAAACGGACGGGTACAGTGTTATAGACTACGAGTTAGACAAGCTCAACAAGCCAGACGAAGAGCAAGAAGAAGGCGAGATTGTTCAGGATGGTAAAGATGAAGTAGAAAAGCAGAAGTTTCTTTATTTTGGTAAGGAGGAAAAGAAGAAGCAGGATGGAGGCGAAAAACCACAGAGACCGAGCAAATACATTACACCAGAAGTCGTGTTCGTGTTGGACGATTTGGGTAGCGGGTTGAGGGATAAGTCCGTGAGCGACCTATTGAAGAAAAATAGGCATTATAAGACAAAGGTGATTATGAGCTCGCAATATCTAAACGACTTACGGCCTGAGGCGATTAAACAGCTGGACTACCTTCTTATTTTTCCTGGTCAGAGTGTTGATAAAATAGAGCTCGTGTATAAGCATCTGGACCTAGGCTATGACCTAGAATACTTCATTGAAAAATATCACGAGGCGACCAAAGAACGGTTTAACTTTTTGTATGTTGATGCGGTATCAGACGAACTGAGGCAAAATTTTAACAAAAGGTTTTTGTAATTTTATTATTTATTTTTTTCAGAACTATATATACATGCCAACATCACCAGTGATTATCAGTAGTCCATCAGGTTACAACATCAGCTACAATCCTTCAATGTCACAAGCAGGAGGAAGAAAGAAGGAGGGAAAAAAGAAACAAAGAGGCGGGAAAGTAAATTGGAAGAAGGTAGGACAAGCCATATTGGATGCTAATAGTTTTATCAAAAATAATAAATTGGTTTCAAAGGGTGCTACTTTTCTTAACGATATTGGAGTGCCGTATGCTGGTAAGATTGCGATGGCCGCGGCTAAGCAAGGATACGGCAAGCAACCAGGTGGAGCTGTTAAATTTCATTAAACCCCAATTACCAATGTGAATTATGTTATTAATTTTTTTTTACTCAATATAATAGTAGTAATGCGAAGTAAGCCAAAGAAGAAACTTAAACATCGACCCCGAGGATATACAGAACCAAAGATGGCCGACCATATATTAAAGTAAAAGGCAAACGAGCATATCTCAACTTTGGAAAGAAAACGAATGACCTTTCAACACTTCAAATCGTTAAACTGTTTTTGAAATATATGAAAGGGGATACCCCTTTCAAACCCCACCGGCGGGGTCGTAGGGGCGAAGTCCCTACAAAAGAGCGAATAGTTAAGTCAGAATTTGACCGTCTTGAATACGAGAACCGCAATCAGATACAAGACAACTTACAGAAAAAATATGACCTGATACACGAGCAGGAAGAAAAGGAAAAGAAGAAAAGGGAAGAGATAGAAGAAGAAAAGAAAAGGTTGGAAATAAAAGAAATCAAAGACCTTGAAGAGAAAGAAGAAGAAAAGAAAAGAAGAGAGAGGAAGGAGGATGCTGAAATGAAGGAAAGACAAGAAGAAAAGAAAAGAGAGATTAAAAGGTTGAAACGAATAAATGAAGAACTCAGAGAATTCCAAAAAACTAAAAGGCTTTTATTAATGCCACCAGACAAAAACAATAATTTCAGTAAAAGCCCACAACGAGCTCGGAAAAAACCTCAACCGTCCGATACTAAGGTAGAAGATGTAACTCAACACTGGAATGCGAATGTAAGTAAGATTGAGCATTTACAGCGAGAAAAAATAGTTAATGAGATGGTTGACAGTTCTGTCCAGAGTAGAGGTGATAACAAAAAACTAACAAGCAAATCGTTCAAGATTTAGAAAAAGCTGGTACTGTAGTTATCCGTTTCAAGGGAGGAAAAGTTGTTAATTACAAAAAGACTTTACAACAATTTTTAATCAAACACGAAACAACGAAAAACATCAAAACATCTGCGGAAGGATGGGCTTCATTTAATGCTTGGATAGAAAAGAAAACGAAGCAGGCAGAACAAAAACAACCACAACAACAACAACAACAACCAGAACCACAACCACAACAACAACCAGAACCACAACCAGGACCAGAACCACAACCAGGACCAGAACCAGAAGAACAGCCACAAACAGAAGAACAGCCACCGGCAGGCGATGAGGATGCGAAAAAATTAATAATAGATTTCCAAAATACGCCACCACCGTTAGAAGACGACAAAGAACAAGGTGGTACGGGCTATCGCGGACTAATGACGGATGAAATAGACAACATTATGAAAAAACACGATTGGTATTTAGGGACAGTAGCTAGCGACGAAATAAACAAACTGAAACCAGAAAAAAGAAAGAAGTATGGTTTTATAATGAACTTGGATAAGTCTAGTCAACCAGGCTCACATTGGATTGGTGTTTGGATTGACACCATTAAAGACGACTATATTGAAATCTACGACCCTCTCGCATTGTATAAGCCGACCGATCTATTTCTTCACCAAATGAAACAGCTTATTGAAAAGAGTAAGCCGAACACATACCTGCTTATGAAAGTCAATCAACTCAAAAACCAAAGCGACACAACGGATACCTGCGGGTGGCATAGTATTAGGTTTTTGTTAGAGCGGGCGAAAGGTAATAGGTTTAAATTCGCAAGCGGATGGACTGATTTGAAGGAGAAGGAAGCGGAGGAGTTGAAAGCCCAGAACGGGTATGGCTTTGATACATTCATTTAGCAGGGGCCTGCTCCCCTACGACCCCGCCAGTAAAATAAAAATATATTTTAGAATATATAATATACTTGGAGGTGCGGAGGCGAAGTCTCTGCGATGGAATACCGCGGTGGGCGAAGTAGTAACATTTACTATGTCAATAGCAAAAATAGGATACACGGCACTGACAGTGATTTCACTCACTCCATCGATATGAAATCTCTAGATAATCCAACACATTGTAAAATACTTCATATCTATGTGCCGAAATCGTATTACTCCGTGGCAAGTCCTTACAACACTTTTACTCTGAGTGAAGATGGCTATGAGGCACTCATTACGATACCCGAGGGCAACTACACAATGAACAACTTAAAAAATAAGCTGGCCGAGGTGCTAACCGCAGACAGTCCCAACGACATACACCGTCACGAGCAACAACACAAACACAGACCCAGAAGACGGCAAGCTGTTATTTACAGTAGCGAACAACGGAGGCATTCAACCGCGGTTTATATTTGACACCGAAACTCGTATTCACGAAGTAATGGGTTCTGACCGTGGCTCAACATACTTCTTTGCTTATAATACACTTAGGTCTCCAAATGTCATAATCTTGACGGGTGAAAAAACATTGTATCTACAAAGCGACCTAGTTGGTGAAGGTGATAATCACGTGCTCCAAGAAATATACACGGCGAATGAAATCCCGTTTGGTTCTGTTATCTACGACGGCTCGGGTAGTGAATACGGCAAACGACTATCTGCTAGTTCAAGCAACGTGTATCGGTTTTACTTAACTGATGAAAACGACCAACCAGTTAGTCTCAACGGGTTAGGAATCGTTATGACATTGTTGATTTACCGTGAGATGAATTATTTTAATTTATTTACAACATTTTTTAATTTGTTAAAAAGCAGTTAATTAATTTTAATTTTAGAATTATTTATTTTTTTTATATATTACAATATAGGACAACCGAAAAAAGAAGAAAAACAAAATGCCCACACAACACGGAGGAGAACTAGATTTTAGCAGGACTGACTACATCAGTGCTTCTTATCGTTTGAATAAGCTTACCCCTCGTGAGGGTTCTATTAATGTCACTGTGACTACCGCAGGAGGGCAGGAAAGCAACTTTGACCTTATCAGCCGTCCGTTTAACTTGGCTCGCTCTGTTTTGAGTTTTAATTATGCTCCAGATGCGAAGGCTGCGAACTACAATAAATGCTTTATGGACTGTTTGGCCCCGATTAGGCAGATTCAATTGATTACTAGAGGCGGTGTTTATCTGTGCGACATCAATGAAGTCGGAAATATCACAAAGATGATTTGGAAACCAGAAACCTCCATCGATGATTTACTAGCTTTGGAAAACCACGACAATGGAAGCGGAGCTGGATGTATGCTTCAAAAGTGTAATGCTATAACTACATTTCAACCCGCTAGCGATGCTAAAAGGTTGGCGGCATTACAAACAGCATTGACCGCTTCGGCGATAGCAGGAACGGCACAAGCACAAATTGATACGGGAATTGATGTTGCGAAGGCACAGGTTCAGGCCGCATTAAAGGCTTGGATGTCACAACCAACTAGAAATGCCCGCCGACACGATGATGCCCTTATTGCGAATGAGACTGGTGCGAGTAAGTTCGTTAATGTTGCTTTTAATGAGGCTAAGTATTTCTCAGCCGGTACTATTAACAATGCTAGCCCGAGTATTAATGCTAAGATTAATCTTGGACTGCTTTACAATACTATTTCTGCTCGGGATAAAATTGTTATGTTTCCAGAAATTTTGACTTTGCGGATTGTTTGGCAATCAACTCCCAAAATTTTTTATTACAACGATGATGCTCTTTCTACTGGCGGAGGCACTGTTGCGGTGGCGGATTCGAATGTTACTATTACTAATCTCAACCTTTTCTTAGCTGTTGAAACCAATCCTGATGTCATTCAATCAATTCAAGAAGATTATGAGCCCCGAAGGTATGAGCTTCAACATTTGATTATTCTTATTTGTATAAAAATACTGTCGGGCTCGCTTCAACTTCTCAAAATGTTATCCTTAGATTTGACAGAGGTCACGGACGGCGTATTAAGAAGATTTATCATTCTGTATTCAACACAACCGAAAGTAAGAACACTGCTTATGACAATAGCAACCTGCTCGGTTCAAAGGTACAAATTTTTTATACCACACTTGATGGGGCACGACTTCAAGAATTCAATGTTGATTGTCAAACTGGAAAACTAGAAGACTACATGTATCTTAAGCCGAAGTTGGAAGGCTCTTCTTTGGTGAATAGCAATGTTTATCAATACAACTGGGTTTGGTGTGATAGCTTTGACAATACCCGCCCGTTGTGAGCAAGGACCAAAATGAAATAAGCGGATTAAGTCTAGAAACTGAGAGACGATGGGAGTTTATTGCTACCACTGCCAATATTGCGGCCAATCATTACACATTTGTCGTCACTCAGCAAGAAGTAAATGTCAGGAACGGCACCATTACTAGGACCTAAGCAGGGGCAAGCCCCCGCACCCCCACCAGTGAGGCAATAGGTGATAATTAATTTTGATATATTATTTATTTTTTATTACAATATACGAAGCTTACACAAAACATTTTTTTGAGGTCGTAGGTGGTTTTTTGAAAAAAAAGCACCTACAAATGACCACTCATCAGCAAAATTTGATAGCAAAACCCTGACGGAGACTTCATAAATGTTAAAGTCGGCTACGATGGCGATGTTGAAACCAATAGTATGAAAACAGCTTTCGGCGAAGCATTGGTCGGTCAATTAACACCAGTTGTTCAGGAGATTTTTCCATACACTATCAATACACGAATATGGACATTAACTCAAACTAATGCGACTGTAGCATTTAATGCCAATATGGCTGAATTGAAAACAGAAGGAAAGACTACCGCCGATGCCATTTTGTTAAGTAAAAAAAGAATTAAATACAGAACGGGTATGGGAGTTCTACCAGATTTACCGCATTATGGACTACTGATGAAACGAAAGACTACTATTCATTTATCGGGTTAGGAGATAGCGGATTGAATGATGGTTTCTATTTCTACAAAGACAAAAATACTGGCATGAATATTATTCATTGTAAAGGAGGAGTTGGCACTACTATCGCACAGGCGAACTGGGATGACCCTTGCAACGGAACCAAAGATATGCCTCTCATTGATTGGACCAAAGGTAATGTATTCCAGATTAAATTTCAATATTTGGGTTTTGGTGCTAAAGGTTCTACATGGAAAATCCTGCGACCGGCGAATTCCAGCTAGTCCATATGATTAAATATGCGAATGCTAATACAGGTGTGAGCTTGCGAAATACATCGCTTCCATTTGTCGCACGAATATTTAACAATGGTGTTGGAACTGGAGTTCAATCGTTAAAGACTGCGAGTGTTAGTATGTTTATTGAAGGGACTAACAATATAAACACGAGTATAACGAACGAAGTTGAAGGAACCAAGGCGGCGACTGCCACAGAAGGTCCTGTATTCAGTATTAGGAATAAAGCAGTGTTTGATAGTGGTGGTGCAAACATAACCAACTATTCAACCGTGTATCCTACATTGATAAGCATCACGAACGAGGACAGCAAAACAATTATCGCAAAATTAGTATTAAATGGAACATTAACAGGAGCGGGTTTACTGATGTTGATACCAAATATTCTATTGTAGATACAGACTCAAAAGCATCCGCCATCGCTGGGGGAACTACCCTTCTCAAGCTTTATATTACGAGCGGGTCAAGCCAGATACTCAACCTTAGAAATTACGATATATATCTGTCTCCGAGTGATATTCTAACATTTACACAAAAAGCACTTTCTGGAACTGGCGGCGGAAATGTTAATGTTATAGTTAATTTTATTGAAGATCAGTGAAGCAAAAAAAATACAAAGACTTTACAAATACTTTTTCAATTCTTCCTTATTTCGGCACCACGGCTGACGGACTAACCATTCATTATATGGTTTGTCAATCTTGGCGATGTCTTCTATTTTTTTGCCTTTGTATTTACCAAAATGAAATGTGTCTTTTGGTTGAGTATTTCTCTTTTCTTCAGTTGCTTTTATTTCGTCGTGGATTACCTTTTGAACATCTTCCAACGAGAAGGATTTTTTTTCTCCTTCAATTGAAAGTTTTTGGAACTTCTCGCACAGTCTTGTTAGGGTGGTCATAGTAGGGTAGTATATATAGGGTAATATAAAAAAATAAAAAATAAATAATTATATAGAAACTTTTGAAAAAGTTTCACAAAACCCGTGGAGGTGCGGAGGCGAAGTCTCCGCGAATGAGTGAGTGGATCAAATTCGTAAAGGCTTACTCTGCTAAACATGGTATAAGCTACAAGGAGGCATTGAAAAAGGCGGGTAAAGAATACAGGAAACAGAAGGGAAGCAGTGCTAGTTTATCGGAGGATGTCTATCTATCTTCATCAGAGAGAAAGGGTGCTGCCGGTTGGAAGCCAGTCGCTAGCAAAGAAAAGTCAACGGTGTATGAAAAAGATGGTAAGGCGATTGTGGCATTTAGAGGAAGTGCGGATAAGCGAGACTTACTCACCGATGTCGCATTAGTAAAGGGAGTATTAAAAAGAACACCGAGATACAAAGAAGAACAAAAGCTTGTTAATGAAGTCATAAAAAAATATGGTAAAGAAAATCTAGAGCTGACGGGGCATAGCCTTGGAGGAACGATAGCGAAAGATTTAAGTAGGCAGACGGGTGTAAGGGCGACGACACACAATGAAGGCAGTAGCACGAGAGACTTTGTGGAAGGAGTGATTGACCGAGTAGCTGTTAAAGTAAATCCAAAAGGTAAGCGGGCGAAGACTGCGAAGCTTACCACGAACTACCGAACCGCATTTGACCCTGTGTCATTGTTAGGGGCTACGGCCGTAAATACTAAGTTAGTGAAACCAAAAAAAGGAATTCATACGATAAGAAGCTTTAATGGTAGGGGCAGAAAGGCAAAACAATATAAATTTTTCTTCAAGTTCAAGAGTCAATTTTTCATTTAGTATCCAAACGGTCTTGTTTCAATCGCATTGTCTACAATACCTATAATATTTCTTTTAGTGTAAGTAAAGCTGAATATTTTTTTCTGTTGTTAGTCTCTTGTTATCTTGCTGTTCTCTACTATAACAACTTTACCAGATTTTTCAATTCGTTTAGCAATCAATTTTTCTTCCTGTGTCTTAAGCAGCTCTAATAATTCATTCTTACCGTTCTCAATAAGGTCGCTGTTTTTAATTCCAAGTCCGCAACTGATGACACTTAACATATTTGGTAAATTTAATGATTTATTGTTTTTATAATTCATACTAAAGCCTTTGACTTTCATACTTGCTTTGCCGTTATCCAATACATATCCATAACACTTTGGCCCGCCTCCGATGAAGGTCATAATCTTTGCTCCGTGTAGTTCGTCCGTCCATTCACCTAACAACTTACCAGTTTTAACATCTGTTTCGCCCTTCGTTAAGTCTGTCGTGTATATGACACTGTCCGTATCGTGATATAGAATTCGGTTGCCTAGTTTATCTATCATCTCATATAGTCTAATCCTCGCGTAACAAGTAGTAAATAAAGCAACTACAATATTTGTTTTCACGGGGTCGCTTACCGCATCTTGTTTAAGGTCAGAACTCGCTTCTATTATTTTGTCGTTAATAATGTTTATGTTTATGTTATCGACTGACTTATCGCTCATTAACTTGTATAAGGTATCTTTGTCTTTCATCATTTTGTTTTGAGTTTTGTTTTGCTTTTCGCCAAACTTGCCCCACAACGAGTTCAAGCACAACTTAGCAACCGCTCGTCTTCCGGGGTTTTCTTCTATTTTGTTTTCGTCCATCTTAATACCCATCTTGACTTCCATACTGTCATTGTAGTTTCTTTTTTATTCCTGTGTAATACATCCATCAGGGTATCCGCTTGACTCTTGTTTAACCTTTGAGAAAGTTTTTATGTAATCTTTGAAAAGGCTACTGCTCTGCTCCTTCCAATGCCATACCTCATATACCTTAATTAGCTTGTAGCCTTTGTCTAAGGCCTTGTAAATTTCAGGAGTTGCCCAAGTGCCAGTTATTGCTCGCTCGTTATCGGTGTGCTTACATTCATCCTTTTGTTCAGTCATTCCGCACTTGTCGCATAAGTAATACATTAGTTTTCCTCTATCCGCCTTAGGTAAAACGGGGTGTAGTAACTTTCTAGGCGGTAGCATCTTAACCTTAGCCACTCTGAAATATTCTCTGTTTATGATTTTGTTTTTCAACTCCTTTCGGTCATCGTCATTTGAGGGCCGTATGATTTCGTGGTGCCCGCTAGGGTAAAGGTCGTAAAACATAACAGTCGGATACAGAGAGCATATGTCGATGTATTTCGCGTATTCGTTGTCGTGTCGTGATTTCCAATACAATGTTAGAGCATCCGTTCTACCTCCAAACATTACTTCTCGCGGATTCAGCCCTTCTTGTTCAGTAATTCGTTTATTAGTATCTTCCGCTAGGCTTTCACTTGTTTTCATTAATCTCCATTCACATTCCCAGATACTTATTATTTTGCTTACTTGTTTGCTTAGTTCTTTTTATCGTCTCATTGTTGCCTTGTATAGTTAGCCCATTGTCTTATTCTTCTTGGTGTTAATTGTATTGCCATCGAAGCACTTTGGACATCCGTGCCAGAGACATCCGTGAAATTCGTAAGCGGTTTTCGTCTTTTCATCCCAGCCATCTACATACACACGGGATTGTCCAAGTTGAAACATTTTTTCACCACCATTGAAAGCATGTTTGATATCTGTTTTGTCTAACCTGCTTCTGTAAGCTATCCATTCAACACAAGCCCGAGAGGTAATCCTGTTTTGCTTTTCCGCCTTCAACACAGCAATTGAATTCTCTGGCATAAACTTAGCACGATACAAAGCCATAACACAACTCGCAATAGTTGTATATTGAAACGGGTCAATACCGAATTCTAGAAACTGCTTTCTAAAATCAATACATCCCCTTCTCAAAATGTCAACATCGCTATGACAGTATTCAGCAATTTCCTTCCGCATATCAAATGTGATGTTTCTTTGACTTTCATACCATTCTAAGAATTCCGCTCTCTTTTTATTTCATCGTGTCGTAGCCGTAGTGCTTCTTATGAGGCATAACACCTACATAATTTTTATTCTTATCCGTGTTGAAGTAGTGAGGAAAGAAGCCTTTTTTAAGTTCTTTCAATCCGAATGTTTTAGGAAAGTCTGACAACGGCATAGTAAGGAATCTCAAACTATCAATGAAGCGGTATTTCTTCAAAGTCATCATCATTATCTTACCACCTTGATAAATGACGAATGGTGCCTGTCCGTTATCCACCAACCACTTAAGAATAAACTGACAATCATAACCGCGACTGTTATGAGCAATGAATGTAAAGCCGTTGTGCTTAGATTCAAAAGCCCACTTACAGAAATCATCAATGTTCTTATGAATGACGGGTGGTTCCTTAGCATTGTAATACTGGCTTTCCGCATGATTAACAATGTGTTCACCAGTATCCTGTGTCGCTTCAAAATCAAAGAATATCTATTTCTCTGAAAAAGGTAATATGTCTTTCTTCACTATTTCGCATTGGTGTTCAAGTGGTTTCAGTTCCTTACAATTACGGCATTTCGCATATCCGCATTTGTGCTCGTTTTTCTTCCTGTAATTAAGATCGCACGAAAGACATTTAGCTTTGATATCGCAGTTCGTCTTCTTGTGGTTATTGAAACATACAGTGTTAGGAAACTTTCTATTACACGAATAGCAATCAGTCCAATTGCTTTTATCGTTAATACCCTTGCAGTCTTTGGTTTCGCAGATATTACATTTAGATTCGCAAGCATGTCTTTCCATATATCCCCTTAAACATAACCCACAGAAATTCTTTTTTCCTACCATAGACTTCATATTGGTTATGGCATCGTAGTGGTTCTCTGTCTTAAGTATGTAAAGGTTCGTAAGTCGTTTGCCAGCCTCATCAAGTAAATCTGTCTTATAAACTATCTTATCAGGGAATTCAACAATAACCAGATTGTATTTAATGTGAATAGCAAATGTATTAATTTCAGGAATACCGCACACATCCTGAATGACATTCGCTTCTTCGTGCAACTTAATTGCCATCTCCTCCTGTATCTTTTCTACCTTTCATAACCTGAGGATATTTTTCGTGTTTTTCTTTTTTTGTTTTTACTACAACAATTGCTCTGGCTAAGCATATGTTGTCTGTATTATTAATTTGAATTACTCCTCTCTTTTTATATACATCCAACTTATTAATTATTTGAAGCCTCGTTCCACCAGCCGGCATTTCAACAGATTTCAAAACGAACCTAAACTTATCCATATTGGTTCCCTTTTCGTCTGTATAAAGGCTTTCGTTGCTTTGAAATAATGCTAACAGTCTTTCTAAAACATCGCTGACAGAAATCTCGTTAATCTTTTTCAACTTTGTAGATACCGCCCCGTAGTAATCTACAAACTTGATGCTTACACTAAACATACTACCTTGTCTCTGTTTTTTGATAAAGTCGTTCAGGATTATCTCAATAAACTGTAAAATATCATTCATACTGAAAGAAGTGAAGTTGCCAGTAAGCCTAACCCAATACTGGCTTTCATTAACGCCCAGAATGTGCTTCTTTCTATCAACATGTTTGATTTCGTAGTTCGCATACCACATTAGGTCTTTTACCTTTTCTTTTCTTTCTCTTACTTTCGCTTCAAACACTTTCGCTTCCAAAATAGGAGGTAAAGGTGGTGCTACTGGAATACCTTGTTTCTGTTCCTCAAAGTAAACAGCACCTCTTACTCTGTTCAAGTAATTTTGGGCCGTTGTTGTATCCACCTTATACTTTCTCGTCTTCGGTATTATATACAGCACATCTTGACCCCTTACCGTTTTGATTTCATAATTAATTTTTTATTCCCTAAATTTGTCTGTAACCGGAACAGCTACTCTGACACTTAGTCGTACCTCAACTGTAGAGGGGCAGACCAAGCATAAGAGTCAAGTAACGACAAGCCGGACAACACTTGATGCCACTATGTAATGTACGGGCCGGCCGACAATCCCTTTGCCCCCTTGGGGGAAGCCGATGTAAGCGGTCGACCCCCACGCCAAAGACTGACTCCTCATTCGAAGGCGCCCTCGACCGACCGATACATGACATGAAGCATCCCGGCTGTCGAATAAGTAAAAATAATTGGTCCACGTCCAGTGCGAGTCTCCCATGAGAACTCGTGCCCCCGAGCCTAGCTCTTTCACCTCAGGCATTAAAAGAAATGCCCCGTCTTGATCTCCCCTTTCCCGTAGAAAAATCAAAGTAGCCAATGATCCGTAAGCGACATCAGACTTCGTAGCTTCACGTTTTGACTTGTTTCCGAGGTCGTCCTCGACCCCTGTGCTCTACTGCTTCCGACTGCGTCTCTTTAGCCCTTCTCTTCTTCGCCGCCACTTCTTTCTCACATCTTGGTGCACCTATCAACAAAAATGATATGCCCGCACTTTGGACTTCGTCCCAAATACGAAGCGGAATCCTCCTTTCCTCTGTTAACTCGAACGGCATATCCAACACCACCCTTGGCAACATTTGCACCGTCCATGGTGTAAAATCCTCATCGTCCTTCTCGATGGACGCATTCCACTGCTCCAAATCTTTGCCGTCTCGAAATACTGGCGCAAAGATTCTTTCCCGCGTCATATCAATAACACTCTTGCTCCTCCAAAAGTGCATTGTCGGAGCAAGTCCCAACGCAGCCCGTACCCGCGTTCTAGGCTGTACATACGTAACCTGCATTAAAAAGAAATAATCAAAGTCCTTATCCATGACCGTATCCTCGTGCGGTCGACATAGATAGAACTTATCAACCTGCCAGTCGATCTTAGCCACTTCCTTACCGGCTATCCACGGTTTCTTCCATACCGTGCCTTTCCGATCCGACATTTCCGATGACTTTGGAATTTCCCTCCCATCTTTGACGTCTACCTTGACGTCCGAAGCCGAACGATCCTGTTGTACAGCATTCCTGGCCTCAGCCTTTTCTTCCTTCTGTTGCTTTCGCAACGCCTCCTCACGCTCCTTGCGCGTATGCAATGCTGGCGGCTGTCTAAACGCTGGTGCAATACGCCTCAGCGCTTGTTCCTCATTCTCGTCCTCCAGCAAATAAGGACTGAACTTCGCCAACCGACGAACATGAACAATCTGTTCCCTTCCACGTGCCCCCGTAGGTGCAATCTTGTAATTGTACGCACCCGTCTGACGTACTATCTTAAATGGCCCATGCCACTTATTGTAAAACTTAATCGATACCCCTTTCGGTACCGTCGGTACATACAGCAACACTGTATCACCTTCCTTGTACTCCACATGAGAGTACTTGCCCATTTCCTGTTCCCGCTGAACCTCTCTCAGCGTCTCCCGACACTTCTCAATCGCACTCCGTGCTTCCGCGATCGCTCGTAAGCGAACTCCTAACAGTTCACACGGTTCCCACTTATCAGGCGGAAACAACAGTTCCGTCGGCGTGTTTAACGCCCGTCCATAGACTACCTGATGCGGACTGACACCCCGCGCGTGTCCGCCTAACGACGCCGAAGCTAAATTGTTGACAGCAAACGTGAACATAGGTACCACATATACCCAGTTAAGCTGGCTGTTCTTACAATAAGTCTTAAACGCTGCCTTCAACGTCCTGTGAACGCGTTCAATCTTACCATTCGCCATTGGGTTAAAAGCAGTCACATACTGCCAATCGAACCCAAAGAACTTGGCAATCCTTTGCGAAACCTCATTCGCGAAACTCGTTCCTCTATCCGAAATAATCCTTCTCGGTATCCCAATACGGCCGAATACCTGATCAATCAGCGCCGCCGCTGTCACTTCCGCTGTCACATCCGTAACAGGGACAGTAATGACATAATTGGAAGTTCGATCAATAACCGTTAAGAGATATTTGAATTTTTCCGTTCCCGCCTCTGGAAAAGGACCCACATGATCGATATGCAAGGTATCGAAAATATCCAGAGTGATATCATATTCACCCTTAAGCACCATCTTCGGCCTACATGGCAACTTAGCCATCTGACAATGAGGACAACCCTTCACAAACTCCTTAACCCGTTCTCCCAGGTTATTCCACCAAAAACGTCTCCTTAACGACCACGTCATCCTTTCCACCCCCGGGTGGCTCTGCATAGGACAATGATGCGCCGCAATTAACAAAGACGTTCTGAGTTCCTGCGGAACCCATAACAACCATCGATCCTCCTCATTGGTATATACGCCATCTTTTCCCATATACCAAAGGAGTCCATCCTTTAGTACCAAGCACCGCTTGAGTTTCCTTATGTCAATGTCCTCGGGCCTTGCCTGTGGATTGAGCAGATGTTCTCTCAACTCCTTATACTCCGTACTTTCCTTTGTGAAAGTCCGAAAAGTTTCCACCGACGCCAGTCTGACTGCCGTGTCAGTTTCCAACTGGAATCGAACCTTTTCCGGATGTGCCTCCGGTAACTGAAAAAGATGTTCCTCCTTAACTTTTTCTTCATCCTCCAAGTTAAGGCACATCGGGCCCTTCGGTAACAAGACAGCGTTAAAGGCACCCTGCCTTCCTTCCATAACATCCTCCCCCTCTTTCCTATCCGCGGTCCTTGCTTCCGCCCATAGGATATCCTCACACGCCTCTCTCGCGATCGGCGAGTAACAGCATGCACATTTGTCTCGTGCCGCTACCTCGACTGCTTCCAACGCAGACACTTCCTCGCTGCGCGTGTCACGTTGATTTCTATTATGCGTGAACGGATGATACCAAAGCCCCGACGGCAACTTGGTGTCTTCCGCTCCCTGTTCCTCCCAATCATGTAGATCCACATCATGACCCATGATTGCGAACACCGCCCCCGGCGTTCGAAATTCAAACTGTGCCATTCGCACCTCCTTGACCGTATTACGTCGCTGTAAATCATCAACGGCCTTATCCTTCTGTCCACTCTTGTCCTCATACCGAGAACAAAAATCAGGGACAACATTCCTTTTGCCCTTGATGTAATGAATGGTGAAGTCATACTCCGCCAATTCCAACTGCCACCTGGCCAACCTACCTGTATGATCTCCAGACATGAGCCATAGCAGGTTATGATGGTCCGTTCTAACCAAAATGTTAGGAGTACCCCACAGGTATTCCCGCAACCTCTGGAAAGCCCACACTATAGCGAGTGCTTCCCGCTGCCTTGTGCAGTATTCCTTTTCCGCCGGTATCAGCTGCCGGCTGATGAACATAACGGGCCGCAACTGCCCAATGGACTTGTCCATCTGTTGAAGCACCGCTCCTACCGCGTACGAAGACGCGTCAGTGTCGAGCACGAACTGTTCCTTCCAGTCAGGTAACATAAGAACTCGACCTCCCTGCCTTGGGTCTTTAGCGATCTCATCCTTGAGCTCCGCTATCACTCTCGTGACTTCCTCCGGCCATGGGTCGTCCCCGACCCCTTGCTTCAGGAATTTCCTGACCACCGCTACTCTTTCCGCAAACCCCGGAATGAATTCACCATAATAATGATCCAGCGAAAAAAAGGAATGTAAGTCCGTCCGAGTCTTTGGCATCGGCATAGACGCTACATAGTTCCTCTTTTCATATGCAATCGCACACCGACCCTCTGAGATCTCATATCCCAGGTACTGTATCTTTCTTTGTGCGAAGTCACATTTCTGTGCATTCAAGCGCAATCCAAACGCGCTTATACGTCGCAAGACGTCCTGCACGTGTTCCACGTGTTTCTCCATACTCTCTGAATAAATGATAATATCATCTATGTAACAGAAAGCATAATCCTCCGTCGACCCAAGACGAACCACCGTCGCCTCATCGTCGTACTCCTTCCCCAGCATCTTAGTCATAGCATGCTGAAATAGACCAGGAGAGCACTTAAGACCCATCGGTAATACCTTCCACACGTATGTAGTCATTCCGACCATAAACGCTGTGAGATACCGACATGACTCATTAAGAGGGATTTGCCAAAACCCGCTCTTAAGATCAAGCGTAGTATACACCTTCGCATGCTTGAGCCGGTTGATCCCCTTCCTGAGATCCGGTACCGGTGTCTCGATCTGCTTCAGAATCTTATTGATCCTATAGTAATTGATACACATACGTAAGGACCCATCCGGCTTGGGCGCCATACGCACAGGTGAAGACACCTCCGATAAGCGTGCCTCAATGATGTCCTTCTCCAAAAGCTCCTGAGTGATTTCCCGAGCCATCCGATCCTCGTGATAGCTCATACGTGACTGTCTCCTGTGACCCACCACGTCTTCACCCAGCTTCCGTCCAAAGTTAGCCTCGTAACCCCGAACAGAGCCCGCCTCAAGAGGCCCAAATACCTTCATATTATTCTCCAAGATACCCTTGAGGGCATCTCGCTCCTTCATAGTACCTTCCCAAGTACTATATTTCTCCGCAATAGCCTTTCCCGCGGCTATCCTAGCCTCCTCAATCTCCTTATGAGAGGCCTTACGTGATAACTGCGCCACATCCTCCATCGGAATAGGCCGCTCATCCTCACGTACCATCGTCCCATGGTACCTAGTTTCCTCCTTGCCTCTCCACTGGGCAAGCTGTGCCACATGATCTATGATAATGGCATATTGCATTGCATACGTGCGGTGATATATACCCGATATCCAAGAGAAGGCTTGCTTTCTCACATCCGCCATCTCACGTTGCATTAACTTGGCCCCATAAGCCAACGCCTTCTCCTTCGTCCCCAATCGTAAAGCCAAGACCAGCTTATGGCCTCTATGTGGGATCGGGACCGGGTCATTAATAAGATGATCGTCTATATCCTGCCACCACATTTCAGTCCGAGTTCCCACTGGGATGACTATAGTGAAATCATCCACCGATAGCCTGTTTTTCAAGACCTCCTGAATGGCCTTGACTCCCTTAGGGAAAAACAAATTATCATCCCAGTGACTCTTCAAGAAGGCTTCTACGATCGGCTTAGGCTGCTTGACAGGCAGCTTATGTTGGGTAACATTCCAAACCACATGAGACGTCGTGGTCGAATGCACATCTATATAGACATGCTGATCACCTGCATCCTCCATGCCCGCAATCGTACCCCGCAACAATTCCGCTTTTGCTGCGTAGAGGTGTTCCAACCTCGCGTCTATCGCGGCCACTACCGCCTCATCCTTTGCGGAATCCCTACAGTCCACGTTCACGACCCTCACGTCGCGTGGGTCCCTGTAGGCCCAGCCAAAGGTTGTGGTCATGACATATTCCGTCTCCTGTATCTTGTCGTCAGAATTGTCAGCAACCACACTTGCTTCCCCAGAGTCCCCCGACTCTACTGTGCATACATGGAAGAACGAGGCTGTTACAGGCTCCTGAATGTGGGGTGTGACCGAAGGCTCCGTGCCCTCGGACACCACCTTTGTCCACCCCCAGTCAGCGCGCATGACTGGTGAGACACTCACATCCAAATCGTGCGCTACCGCACATTGGCCTTCACGCCGTAAAGGTTCATACGGTACTACCTCGTACCGCGGAGCCACCTCGGATCCACCGTACTGCACCACGTTCAGATCCGTATAAATCCGAGCGTGCATTCGTCTGAGGTTCCGCAGCCCCAACAGGAGACCACCAGCAAAGGCTGGGACGACCCAAAACCGATGAGAGAAAGACTTCCCGTCTTTCAAAAGGAACGTAAGCATGACTGACCCTGAGACCCCGGTCATGCCTCCCACTCCCTTGATCCTCAACCGACACGGCCGAAACCCGTGTCTAAACCATGGTTCCCTGCTCCATAGTTCAATAAATTCCTTCCCGAGTACATTCAGAGATGCCATTGTATCATTGCCCACAATGCATTCCTGCTGTACATCCTCAATAAAAATTTTAGTGAATAATAAAGGCAATTCAGCTTTCCCCGGGCCACACCCGTCCGCTGAAAGTGCTTCATAACCACCAAAATATTTACTATCAAGCGCCTCCGACGCTAACTCCACATTAAGGTCCGTGCCTTTATTCATCACCAGACATAGAGTGTCCCTGTGACTATCAAGGTCCTCAACCTGCTCATTCTGTCCATCCTGGCCTTCCAAGGCCACCGCGTCCGTAGCTTCCTGGACTCCCCGCGTTACCACGCGTGTCCTATCATCAAATCGCAGGTCATGAGTAACCATGTCGCCTTCGTGGCCGACAGGCAACTCACCCGACTTATTCTCCCTCCCGACCTCCGAGTCAGGCGCTGGGATTGCCTCCTGGAATCCCTGGCCCCGCACTTGCATTAATGCTTTGCCCTGCACATTCACCAACATGTCCACTAGCGTTATACCAAACGCCATACCCTGGACTTGTTGCTGCGGAGGCATCTGCCCTCCGACGGTCCCCTGACCGCCTCCCATCGGCATACCAGGAGCAGGCAAGATTGGTGCTGGAGGGATGTAAGACTGTCCCCCATAAGCAACCACCTGCTGCTGTGGCTGCCCTTGGTAGAACTGCTGCTGCATCGGCTGCCCATAGCCTACTGGTAACTGCTGCCCCGGAGCTGGACACGCATAGTAAGCACCTGCTCCCGCCTGCTGCATATGCGATGAGGGAAAAGTTCCCGCACCCCCCCCCCCCCATACACATTTGCATTAGGAAAAAGGGAACTACCCTGATTGCCGCCCCACTGCGGGCTCCGATTTGAGTTGGGACGTTCCCGTGAATCTGAACGCCCTCCCAGTCTATCAGGACTACATATCTTGGTACTCCGAAACAGGCGTGAAGATAATTATTTGTTGTTCACTCGCGTCACACGGCGGGCGGACGGGGAGCTGCAGCATGAACCATAATATTATGAGATGTGATCATTCCGGCGCCACGACTCAGTATATATGGGATTACCACATGCGAACTCCGGAGGAAGGAGGCAGAGGAGAGATATCATCTCTTCCGGGCCCGTGCATCCGCACAGGTGATTGAGGGGGCGATTTCCATAACAGAGAGTGCATCATGGCTGAATCCAAGTATATAGTATGTCACGCAGCAGCTGATTGAATGCAGTCTGGCTGTAGGTTCTGGCAGAAGTACAACATTGAGATGCGCTCAGATATGCTGTGCGGCGGGCATGCCTGGAACATGTGCGACGCGGACAAATGCATGCACACTAAGGTATTTCTCACGATGCAGCTTATGCAGGGCCGTGGTTTCGATATCGTTGAGGATTGGCTCCTTGCAGCTGCAAAAGCAGTGTTTGAGAACAATCGGTACTACGGTCACGACAGGGACGTGATCGAAGCGTGGATCAGCAAGAACAAGGAGGATCCCCGGAAGGTTGCGACGTAGATGTCTCAGGAGCTGCGCTCATTTGTTTACTACCGTCCAACAGATGAATGTAAAATTTTTACGCCTGGTGTGGCCTACGGCGCGGTTCACAGCGATGTTGAGTTCCGTGACCGCATTGTGTTGGATTTAAGCCAAGACAAGGATGCCAAGGAGTGCAAGCGGTGCGAGAAGTGCACCCAGAGCTTGAAGTACCCCGTATCTGCGCACAAAAAGGACGAGCGGTGCAAGTCCAAGCATCAGCACTTGGGGGAGCCAGCCTTAGCAATACACGTGAGGTCCGGAGCGACCGATGTGTATGAGCTACTAGGAAAAGCAGAGCTACTTCAACTCGGTGTCTGCTGCCAGCGGGAGAGTAAAGAGCAAGGCAAAGGGAAGTTTCACCCAAATGCTCAAGCACGAATGTATTGCTTTGCTGAAAGTGTTAGGGTTGTCGGCGCAGTGTAAGGTAGCAGAGCTTCAGCAGAGACTGGAGGAGGCTATGGAGAGCCACAAGGGACGCAACGGCGACGGCGGCAATACCGAAGGTGACGCAGGCAAAAGCAGCAAAATGAAAGCAAATAAGAAAGCAGGCAGGAAAAGGAAGCAGCCTAGCAACGCAGCGCGTGGTGGTGGCCCTTCCACCGGAGCGGCAGTGCGAGGCTCACGTCCCGCTGGGCGGGGCGGAGCAGCAAAGCGACAGAGGAGTGCGGCTCGGCCGGTGAATTACCAGGAGTCAGATCATGAGGAAGATCAAAAGGACAGCAACTGGGACGAGGGGGACGCAAATTCCGAAGGCTGCAAGATCTGGCACTGCAAACATTGC